>JABYQS010000229.1:0-50486 GCA_022592435.1 Cerioporus squamosus | reverse complement strand
AGCGTGAACAGGCGGAGCGCTCTTGCAGCCGCGAGGAAAACGAGAGACGGAAGCAGGCGCAGGTTAACGAACAAAGAGCACTAGATGAAGCGGTTTTTTTGAGACCGCTAGAGGCCGGTTTGCAACGAAGGGCCGGACGAGGTGCGATGCCAAGGAGAGGAGGGAGATGCAGCTGTCAAGCGCAGTGAGAACGACGGGAGAGGCCGCGTCAGCTGGAGAAGTGCACCTGAATAGGGAAAAAGAGGGCGCTGTGTAGACGCACACGCCAAAGGTTTAGACGCTAAAGAACTTCACCAAATTAAGTAGATGATGATCCTGCGCAGGTCTGCAGACGACTTACACCGCGCCGCACCTCGCTCGCCCCCCCCTCGATTCCGCCCACCCGACGTCCACATCGCTGCGCCAGCCATGGCAAGGCAAGACACCGCGCCAAATGCGGCAGCGAACAGGCTGCCCGTCGCGCCGGCAAGCCTCAAGGGTCACAAGGCACGCGCGAGCACCTGTCTCGCTCCTCTCTGCTCCCCTCTTTTCCCCTCCTCTCTCGCTGTCTAAAGCCCGCTGGCTCTCTGTCCAGTACTCTACTGCCCTTGAACGAAAACCCCGACGACTAGACTGCCAGGCGCCCGCTATTCCACGGCAAAACCACGATGAATGCCTCTGCACGCACAAGATCTGCTCTAGGACTCCCGTCCGAGCACGATGGGAGGGCCGATACTCACGCCAAAGAACGGGACTACGACAGCGACGTCCCCGTGGCGAGCGAGGACGAGGGAACGGTGCAGGAGACGAGAGGAGCACTGGGAGAGGGTGAGAGGACGGCAGGACAGGCGTACCGAGACGAGGTAAGCCTATGTCCGTCACTCACAGCTCAGCACGATGGTAAACGAGGATGTAGAGCGTAGTAAGCAGCACGCTCCCGTCCAGTTCCCCTCTTCCCCTCCCATCCACCGATATCCCTTTCCGACGACTTTGCGCCAGGTCCCCTCGAGGACGGCGAGGTTCAGGAAGGTGCGACGCCGCCGAGCAACCAGCAGCAGTTTCGAAGCCGGAACACGTCCTGGGCCATGCGCGAGCGGGACACATGTGCGAATGAGCAGAACACCCCTTCCATCCACCTCTCCACCAACTCCCAGCGCAAACGCCACTGGGGCGGGTCACAGGGCTCCGAGGAACAAGCCAGGTCCATCCGGCGACCGAGGCACGGGGAACCCAGTTTTGAACAGCCGTCCTTGAGACTCCCGCCTATCGCGGAACTCCTCGCGAACCCGTGGGGCGGCCCCATCGTTTTCGGTGGCGAAAACCAGCGCAACTCTCGCCCACTGGCCTGCTCGACACCACAAAACGCCTCCTCGTGCGATGCCCTCGAAAACCGCACGGCGCACCCTCGCTACGACGCGGACAGTCAAGCCAACGTCTCGGGCAAGCCTCCAACACCCTTCTCCAAGGCTAACACAACCTTCGAGCCCGCACGACCCCACATGGTCCTGAACGTGCACACGGACATGACAAGGTCTTGCGCACGGCGGAATGGGCAGCTCAGACTGGTGACGAGGACGCGCCTTCCGGCGAAACCATGCAGATCGCCGTAAGACGACGAGGAAAACTGCGCTCCTGCGCTCCCCTATGGCCACGAGGACGGGACGCAGCGGTGGCGCGACAAACGGGCTTCGCGAGGTTTTTGCGGACCCGCCCCCGCGCGCGCTCGCAACCGGACGCCGCGATGGGGAGACAAAATGGCGCGGGGGATACGCACCGCGGCACTGGGACCATTCGATCCCCGGCTCCGACGGCAGGCACCGGGTTCCAGCCGTCGAAGACTGGGGAACGCACGACACTCCAAGTACGAACAACATGACTTTCGCCCCGATACCGCACACCAAGGCCTGGCAGTACCAGCACGAGCAGCGTCGCAACCAGGCGAAACGCACCCGAAGCACCAATGGCGATGATGCAGCCAGCTACTGCCAGGCGGCCAGGCGCACCAGGCCCATCTCTGTGCGCGATGGCTCCATTTCGGAGCACGACACAACGAGTGCAGCGTCGCGGCGAGCATCGGTTCGGGCATTTCCCCGGACGGCGGAGGGTGACGCGGACGTTGAACAGCGGACCCATAATGTCGACGCTACCTGGCGTGACGAGGAGCTTGAGGACGCACCGATGCACGATATGGAGGACTGGCGCGACTACGAGATGCTCCCTACCGCCGTCGCCATGGCACCACAGCACGAAGGCGTGCCAACACTCGCAGAGAACCCTCGAGACCGACGGTGGGTCGTCCACTTTGACGACCCGGAGAGGCTCGTGAGCGGGCAGTCAGCCGGATGGCAACAAACTTTGTGGAGCGACCCGACAGCCGTTATCTTCACGGCCTACAATTATCGCTTCACGTCCAATGGCGTCGTAAACCGGCACGTTGAAGGCGCGGCTGCTACGTTGGTCACCTACGTCACCGGCGAGACCGCTTTCCACATAGTTCCCCCACACCCGGACCCGACACGACGCCTTAGCGCACGCGAACTCCCCTTCACCTGGGGGATCCGGGGCCTCACCTCGCGCGGAGCCGCCATGATGACGGCCATCCGGGTCGCATCTTCGAATGGAGTGAGCATCATCACCTACCCGAGGCGACTCGGGAATCCCAAGTGGGTCTGCGGCATCGTCGGTTTCCTTCGCCCAGACGTTGCGGTCATACGGGCGGCGGTTCTCGAGGTACTACAGGGATCGGAGATGCTCGAATGGATCACGCGGATGGCGAGGAGCTGCAGGAGCCTCAGGACGATCTCGAGCGAGGACCGCACTGCCTACATCCTCAGCACCCTCGAAGTGCGCATCGCGGATCTGGACAAGGGAGATTTCGTGGCAAACGTCTTTATGGAACCACCTACGGATGACATGGCTGAATTCCGGACCTGGGTGACGGCTCTGAGGAGGTGCGAGTTCAACAACTTCCTCAACGGGACAGGTGTCACGCGCGCGATCTACTACTGCGGCGGATGTCGCGGGGTCGATCACGACACGATGAAGTGTCCTTTCCCCGACATGGAGGGTTGGCAAGGCACGCGCCAGGGCGCCCTATCCCACACGGCGGAGATCTTGGACACGAGGCGGGACGCCCCGCCGGGCTCTCGAGGAGGCGCGTCGAGAGGCGGCAGTATGCGGGGAGGCCGGCCATATGGGGGCCGTGAGTGGGAGACTGGTGGAAGTCAGCATGGCAGGGATGGGCGCGACAACCCAGGACACGGCGAAGGCTGGCGCACACGCACGCCGGTGGGTAGATCGCAGCGGTCTGGAGGACACCAGCAGCCCCAGCAACGTCGCCGCTACCAGGTTTTTGACCAAGACGAGCGACGTGGCAGGTAGAGCGAAGAGTAGAAAAGTGGGACACGCTGCCCTGCCCACTTAGCAGTGATCCCACAGGGACTGACGAGCACGCATCTGTACTGTAAAGCAAACGTTAATTTGATCAACCCCACTCACCTTACTCCTCTCCTCCCCTACACGAGGCGAGCGATCCAAGCTACTGAACCCCCACTAGGACCCTAGCGTCCATTGGAGTGCGCTCGGGATGGCAACCCGAGATCTGGTACAGCACTGGTGCGCGGCGAACTGCGGTACCGCCGACAAACGCAAGCCCCAACAGAGCGTAACATACTGGCTACGCACAGGAAGCTCTGCTGGAATATACACGGCAGCCTATTTAGGCGTGACGAGTCGTGCCCGTGCGCGGGCGCGCGTCTGCTACAAGACTTTCCGCGGTCGAGTACTTTCGCTTTCGTCGCCTCTGACAGAGGGCACCTATCTGTCTCGGGTCGGGGGTATGGTTGTACCCCGGCCGACACTGAGCAACTGCGAACCACAACATTTTAAACCCTGAATACCACACGGGCAACTCAACTGGTCTTGGTCATCTGCGCTTCGCTCCAGTAGGAGGTTCCCCCGGCGCACATGCCCGCCGCGGAACTGTTGATAACTGGGACGAAAATGGAGGCATGTTCCCTCTTTCTGACGGCGAAATCGAGATGGACACAAGGGGCGGGAGAGGCTCCACTCCAAATGGGAGGGGCAGCGACCCAGTGCGACCCACGGAGCGAGACCACGAGCAACACTCCTCGACGAATGGCAACCGTGCGGGCCCAGACTCGCAAAAGAGTAAGACAAAAAGAAAGGAAGACCGTAGGGCGGCGATATGTTTTGCATCCCTGAACATGAATGGGTTTGGAAATCTTGTCAGGGACCACCCAGGAAATAAATGGGGACGCATCTACCGACTAATGGCGGAGCATCGTATCGGTGCGCTCCTATTACAAGAAACTCATCTCACACCCGAACGTGTCGCAGCAATCCATAAGATGTTTGCTAAACGGATCAAGATCCTCTATTCAGTGAACCCTGCTGCACCTACGCAGAGAGATGGTGTCGCCATAGTTCTGAATGCCAGATACATAAATACTGCTGAAGCGGAGGCAACAGAGATCATTCCTGGAAAAGCCATACAGGCAACAATCCCATGCCAGGGCGGAGACAAGAAGGTGGTGCTGTGCATCTACGCACCCACCTCAAATGGGGTGACAGAGAGGCAGCTCTTCTTCCAGGCAGTTCGCAAGTACTATGAGGAACACCCGCACTGCCCCCGACCTCAAATGATGGCTGGTGATTTCAACAACGTCGAGGATAGTCTTGACAGACTCCCCATAAGTGAAGGGCCCGATAGGTCCATCCACGCCCTAGACGAGCTAAAAGCTAGCCTAGGTCTTATGCTCGCCGATGGCTGGAGAGCGACATACCCCTCTACAAGGGAGTACACCTTTCACAGAGGGACTGGACGAGAGGCAGTCTTCTCTCGACTAGATCGCATCTATGTGACCCCCAGATTTTTTGACAACACACGAGAGTGGAAGATTTGCGAAGCGGGCGTCAGGACCGATCACAGCATAATTTCAGTCCAACTCACTCCAGAAAATGCTCCCATAGTGGGCCGGGGAAGGCCGATTTTCCCTCTCCACCTGATCAGAGACAAACAATTAGCCAAAGACATGAAGCGTAAGGGTCTGGATGCCCTATGCGCACTCACAATCCTGGAAGACTCTGGCACAAGAACCCCCAACCACAATCCGCAACGAATCCTCCATGATTTCAAGAATGAGGCGATGAAGCTGGCAAGAGATCGAGAGAAGACAATTGTCCCCAAACTACTGGCCGAGATACGAGCACGGGAGAAGGCCTTAAAGACAGTCAAAGATAACCAGGAACTATCTGAGCAGGCCAGAACGATGGAGGCAGAGGCTCTGACCAAGCAAATCAGACAGCTGAGACAGCAACGTTTCAAGCAGCAACAGCAGAACTCAAGGGCCACCCACCGGCTCTATGGGGAGAGGCCCACGAAATACTGGTCCAAACTGCACCGTGAATGCGCGCCAAGGGACATCATCAGTGCCTTTGAGAAGGAGGGCCAGTACGGGGTTGTAGGTGAGAAGCTCTATGAAGCGGATTCTGTAAAGATGGCAGAGATGGCAAGGACGCATCACATGAATGTCCAGCGAGATGAGCCTAATATCAAAACTGTACCCGAGAGAGAAAAGGATATCACGATCGCTCTGGACTGCCTCGATGCAAAGGTCACAGACACTGAGGCAACTGCACTCGGCAACGAGATCACCTATGAGGAGGTCCTGCTATCCCTGCGCTTCTCGAAGAACGGTTCGTCCCCGGGCATCGACGGCATCCCCTTCGAACTATGGAAAACCCTCCAGGCCCGGCACGTTGAGGATGCAAGGCATACGAACCGCACAAATTTCGATATCATCAGGCTGCTGAGAGCCGCGTATGATGATATAAGGGTGCATGGGGTCGATGCAGGCACATCTTTTGCGAAAGGATGGATAGCCCCAATCTATAAGGAGAAAGGCGAGCGGACAAGGATTGTTAACTACCGACCAATAACCCTGCTGAACACGGACTACAAGCTCCTAAGCAAAACCCTGGCTATACGACTGGCAGACGTTGCGCCGACCCTCATTCACAAGGCCCAGGCTGGTTTCATCCCAGGCAGACGGATACACAATCACACACAGCTGGCTCGTATGATGATGCTTTGGGCAGAAGAAAAAGAGCAGGACGGGGCGATTGTTGCCCTAGATCAGGAGAAAGCCTATGACAAGATAGCACATGACTATCTATGGAAAGTACTTGAGAGGTTTGGCATACCAGCCACACTCATACAACTAATCCGATCCTTATATGCGTGTGCCGAAACTTCGGTGATGATAAACGGCATCCTGAGTAAGGCATACCGTATCTATCGAGGGGTGAGGCAGGGCGACCCTCTCTCCTGTCTCCTCTTTGATCTTGCCATCGAACCTCTATCCGCGATGATTAGGAAGTCTACGCTGATAGGTTTCAACATCCCAAGATGTGAGGAGATCCTGAAAGCAGTATTGTTTGCCGATGACACGACCGTATACCTCTCAAAATGGGATGACTTCCAGACACTGCAGGAAGTCCTGGACATCTGGTGCTCTGCGGCAAAGGCACGCTTCAACATGGGGAAGACTGAGATAATACCAATCGGATGCCCTGCTTTCCGACACGAGATGGCGGAGACATATAGGGCCACAGGAGGTTGGAACAACTATCCACGAAATGTTCATGTCGCACAAGACGGAGAAGCAGTTCGTATCCTTGGAGCTTTCTTCGGCAACAATATCGATAATGTAGAAGTGTGGACACTGGTGCTGACAAAGATTGTCGCAATGCGAAAGCCACTCATGGAAGTCATGGCTCGATGGTCGAAGGGCCATGCATCCCTGCAGGGGAAAAAGCATGTTATCCAGATGATAGTCGGAGGCATGACACAGTTCCTCACCACTGTCCAGCGGATGCCTGAGGTTATTGTCAAGAGGCTAAACAAAATAATTCGAGGGTATCTATGGGATGGCCGCCACAACACCCCGGTCGGCAGGAAGCATACATATCTACCAGTTGAACAAGGTGGACTGGGGCTACTGGACCTCGATTCCAGGAACGAGGCCATAGACGTCATGTGGCTCAAGGCATATCTTGACCACAGTGAAGACCGACCCCTATGGGCTTTCCTTGCCGACGATCTGTTGGCGGCCCATGTCCCTAAGGACTGTAGGCTGAAGCAGCCCAATCTGCGCCGCAATCCTTTCCTACAGCGGTGGAAGCCTAAGGCGAGAGGCCTACCACAAGAACTCAAGGGCATGATGGAGGTTGCTAAAAAGCATGGCGTACGGATAGAGGGTCTCGCTTTCTCAAGGTCCATCCTCAACGCGATGCCCATGTGGGACCACCTACACGCCGATCGAATCAAGCTTGGGCGACTCTCGGTCCCATCAAGATTACTGACATGCCTGCAGCAGGCGCACTGTGCGAGGACTGTCGCCGATTTCACTCGTCTTGCTCAGACTCTCGACGAGGCTGCTCACCGGCCCAGAGTCTCCTGTAACTGCCAGGCATGCGTACGCCTTCGAACGGACGAAGGCTGCTCCAACCCACATCTCTGCTGCACTCGGGCAAAACAGATGCTGGATACCCTACCGAGCAAATGGGACCCTCGCAAGCGGCAGCCCGAAGACGACGAACATCGCGTCATGGAAGAGTTGCGACAGGAGCTCGCAAATGACGAGCTCATCCCCTTCGACAGGACCGTGACGACTATAGGAGATCTAGGCCACGCTTTCCGCATCTTTACAGACGGCAAGCCGCTGACGGATATGGCCCCGGAAATGACACTGGCCGAGGACGGCCACATGCTAACGATCGCCACTGATGGAGCATGCATCAACAATGGTGACAAGTCGGCGCAGGCGGGTGCTGGGATCTTCGTAGAGGCAGGTCATGATCTCAACAATAGCATTCGCCTCCCCAACCACCTGGAACAAACGAACCAGACAGGCGAAATCATAGCGACACTGCTGGCTACGTCAAGGGCAAACGACGCCACTCGAGTCGTACAGGAGACGGATTCCCGAACGACCATGGACTCCCTTACGAAATGGCGACAGAGGCATGAGGATACCGGCTACATTGCCCAGAAGAACGCGGACCTGACGCGTGCCACCATTGCGAGGCTACGCGCGCGACGGGCCCATACGATCTTCCAATGGGTAAAGGGACACAGCGGCCACCCACGTAATGAGGCAGCCGACCGCCTGGCTGCGGCTGGCGCAGAAAAACCTGATGGGGATCAAGTATGTCTTGAGATCCCGCCCCTCCTGCGGATAACAGGCGCGAAACTACAATCTATCACGCAGAAGTTGGCTTACCGTGCTATACGAGCAAAGAAGGACTCACTGATACGTCCCAGGCCGAGTGCGGTCGCAAACCTAGATCGCGTTACTAGCGGCCTTTTGGCGACCTTCGGTGTACACGCACACGACAGTACCGTTTGGCGGTCCCTCCGAAACCGACATGTATCGCGACCCGCATCGCAGTTCATGTGGATGGCGATACATGACGGCTACATGATAGGACGACACTGGCTGAGGCCGAAGATGCCGGCGGATCTACAGACACGGGCAATATGCGCCGCCTGCGGTGAGTGCGAAGATATGTCACATATCATCTTCCACTGCAAGGAGGTTGGTCAGGAGACTATCTGGAAACAGCTACTGAGGGTATGGCGTCTCACTGGTGCGCAGTGGTACGAGCCCTGTTGGGGCACCACTTTCGGTGCGGCATGCGCAGTCTTCAAAACAGTAGAGGGTGGAAGAAGGACGAGTATTGAGAGCCTATGGTGCATTTTGTGTAGTGAAGCTCTGCACCTCATCTGGAAACTGCGCTGTGAGCGGGTGATTCAGAACGACGGCAGACACTTCACAGAGTGCGAAGTCACGAACCGCTTCTTCTCGACTGTGAACTCGAGGCTCGACCTCGACCGGCGGACGGCCGCAATTGCCAAAGGAAGGAAGGCGCTGGCAGCGCAAAATGTTGAACGGATATGGCTCCCGGTACTAGAGAATGGACACAACCTACCTCCGAAGTGGGTTACAAACAGCGGGGTTTTAGTGGGTATTAAGCGCGGGAGGTGAGGGGAACCCGGGCGGACTGTGCCCGCTTTCCTCCCCACCCCCTGCGTTTCGAGTCCCACACGTAGTGCGTAAACGCATTTCCTCGCGGTGGACAACACTACTACACCGACACGCCCTCAGCCTATGGCCGAGGACAGGTCGGTTAGCGCGTCCGGTCGGATTTCTTTGACCATGAGCTATACGACAAGCCCCTATGGGGACCACTGTGGCTCAGGACTTTATGCGCTCCACCAAAAAAAAAAAAAAAAAAAAAAAAAAAGTAAACGTTACTTACTACTTTGTTACTGTGCTAATTGAGCGCTTGCTCGCGGCTTTGACTGCTACTACCATCACCTCGCCGACTCGCCGAACTGCAGATATCTCAATCCTCGCCGCTTGATTCTCAAGCTGGTTTATTTGTCTTGAGATTCATCCTTGTTTTAGCCTGTTCTCGAGCTCGAGCTTCCGGCCTTTGTCGGCGGAACCGGTAGTCGTTCCCTCATCGCCCGCTCTAAAGTCTCGTCCGTCCCGGACCGCATCGCTGCGAGTACTTAGTGTTACTCGGCGGCTGTGGAGGACGCCGGTGTTGTGAAACGTTCTACTACCCAATGGCTACACTCCAAACCATATCAAGCATATTTGTTATAGGTCACCTGAGTGGCTTGCGAAGGAACTGCGGCCTCCCTCGGTCTTCTTGTGCATCTTCCATGCCGCCCCTAACTCAGTGCCAGTATATAGGGAAGACACACCTAGTACTCATTGACGTGCAGTGATCCCACTCTCGACATCGTGCTACCATGCAACCCATTGACACCAGTCTGACTCGCCTTCTTGGTATGTTCGATCTTCGGCCAGACTTACGTCTCAGCTATACTCACGATGTTACAGGTATATCCGTTCCAATTGTGAGCGCTGCCATGGCCCTGGCGACAACCACTCATCACGCTGTAAGCTTACGTTCAGCTCAAGGTACAACCTCATCTCTGGTACAACCTCATCTCTGATTTGATATACCCAGGCCGAGGCGACCCGAGGTGGCGGATTTGGTTTCCTAGGAGCAGGTGAGATCGTTCTAAGTATCCGGAGCTGACAGATGGACTTGACATACTGACGCATACCCAGCGTTTACCCCGCCTGATCAGCTGCGGGAGGACCTCGCCTCCCTCCGGAAGACCTATCCGGACCTCGGGGATAAGCCGCTCCCCATAGGCGTCGGCCTGATTGCGTGGTTGCTCGATGCTGACGAAGCCGATGGAGAGGCCAAGGTCGACGCTATCCTCGATAGCAACGTCAAGGCGTTCTGGCTGGCGTTTGGCAATGACCTCTACCGCTGGATCCAGTATGCCCGTAACTCTCCGACAGCCGCGCGCTCTCAACACAAACCGCTCATCTTCGTCCAAGTTCAGACGACCGAGGAGGCGCTCATTGCGGCGAATGAGTGGAAGGTCGACGTGATCATCGCACAAGGTTTGTGAACCCTGTCAGTACCCCCGCTCTACCGTCTCGGTGGATGCACACGTGCTGACTTGCACTATCGTTGTGCAGGCGTTGAGGCCGGAGGCCACGGCGGTGGTCACGCACCCAGCACCTTCACACTCGTCTCCGAAGTGCTCGCAGCCCTCCCGCACGACAATGCGCCCCCGGTCCTTGCCGCTGGAGGGCTCGCGAACGGAACCCAGGCTGCCGCCTACCTCACCCTAGGCGCGGCCGGAGTCGTCCTGGGCACACGCTTCACGCTCACGCCTGAGTGCCCATGGCCGCCTGCCGACCAGAAGCCCGTGCTCCTCGCAGCCAACTCGGGCTCGACCGTGCGGACGTCAGCGACTGACGTGGCGATGGGCCTGACTGGATGGCCCAAGGGCATCAACGCGCGCGCGATCCGGAACAGGCTCTATGAAGATTTTGAAGTGGGCCTCCCGGTTAAGCTTCTGCAGGAGCGGTACCAGGAGGGGCAGAAGACCGACGACATTGACTACGCTGTGATCTTCAGCGGGCTGGGCGTTACGCTGATGCATGAGATCAAGCCGGTGAAGGTGAGTTCTAATGTCACCAAACTTTGTACTTCCTCTTGACCTCGGTTTACTTTCACATCGCTCCCTGATAGGACGTGATGGAAGAGCTGCACGCGGAAATTGTTCGTGGGCTGAAGCGATCCCAGGGCCTTCTGCTGCCAGTGAACTAAGCTCGGGGTACTGTGATGAAGTGGCATCGTTATATGCATCGTACGAAAGGTAGAAGCTGTTTCCATTGCGGCTCGGCCGCGAGAGTTTGATGGGAGTCCGAGGTAACGAGGGATTGAGTGTATGGACGCTTCAGCAGTGGTGACTCCTGGGCCTCAAATCAGGTCACTCGTCCGGGGCATTTCTGCGGGAACTTGTGTGTATCTTCGAGAGAAGGTGCGATACAAGTGGGAAGAGAACATTGCCACATAGCGAAGATGCCGAACTTCGCAGCTTTGTTATCAAAGTTACATCGAACACAGTCGAGGCGCGCGCTTGCGGCTTGCGACAGACCACCATGGTGAACATACGGCTTGCACGAGTAAGTGGCATAGGTGGACAGTATTCCAACATCCATACTCTTCACAGTTAGTGATGCCCGATTTTGGTCTCTTACGCACTCTAGGTGGAGGACCTGGTGGGCATGCAGGCGTGTAACCTCCAGAACCTGCCGGAGAACTACACGTTGCGGTACTGTATGTCGCGACTCGGAGTCGAAGCTCATCGCGATCTCTCGACTTCACCCAGACCCGTCTGACTTCAATTTCGCAGACATATACTACCTTCTATCATCGCCACAGCTATCCTACGTGGCTGAAGACAACGGACGGATCGTCGGGTACATACTCGCGAGGATGTGAGTGCCCTTCCGACAACATTCCCGTACTAAGTCCCCCGCGCTCGGCTTGACAAGTGCTGCGACTCAGGGACGAAGAAACCGCGCAGGGAGAAGACGCACATGGCCATGTCGTCTCCATCTCCGTCTTACGCTCGTATCGACGACTCGGCCTCGCGAAGCGGCTAATGGTGCAGTCCCGTGCGTTTCCATGGTCTCCTTCGGGTCTCTCATTGTCAGGGCTAGTCGCCGTACTGACTTGGCTCCATAGAGGAAGCCATGGCTGGTGTACACAGGGCGGCCTACGTGACACTGCATGTCAGGAAGTCCAATCGCGCAGCTCTCAGTCTGTACAAGGATACTCTGGGGTACCGAGTGCAGGAGACAGAGAAAGGCTATTGTGAGTGCTCACACGTCGGCTGCTGTGAGCTCCGAACTGACTGAGATATCATCCAGATGCGGACGGCGAGGATGCATACGTGATGCGCCGCGCTCTGAAGCCTGACGCTTGATCGTACAATTCGCTGTTGGATTGAAGTGTTGTATAGAGGAGTGTGGTTGTAGTACATCACGAGAAGCGGTCGCGAAATGCCCATGTTAACAGAACTCGCTTCACATGAGATCCGAGAGTACTCGCCGCCAAGAGACTGGCTACTGCTGAATTGAGGACTTCAGTGAGTGAACAGATCGACCAGGAATGGCCACTCACAAGCCCGTTCACAGCATGAAGCCCGAGAAATATGCGTCTATATCATCCACGCGGTCCAACGGCGCAACCGTCCCCACGTATCCATCCGGCCGCACGACTACGATAGCTCCAGACTTGGGGTCGATGCCATACGCAGCGAAGCCTCCTCCTCCAGAGCGACCTGCGTAGTCGACGTCGTCGACAAGCACCCTGAGACGAGGACGAGGTATCAGCACTGCGAGTTGTCAGAATGTAGATAGACGACGGCGTACTTCGACCAGTGCGACCTGAATACTTCCGGCACGTCTGCGATCGAGAAGGATTATGTGAGCAAGAACGATGCAATCGGTGCGAGCAATAATAGGCTCACCGGTATAGTCCACCTTGTCCCTCTCGGCCGACGTGATACACAGGATGTCGAACACCTGCAGATGGTTCCCATGGCCGAACCGCCGCAGGAAACTGGACTCCGCAGTCAAGCGTTCAGCAAGCTCACGAAGCGGACCCGCACCCATGTCAGTCGTGACATCTGCCACGAAGACGAGAATCTTGAAGCGAGTGTCCGCGGGAAGCAGGTCGTGAATGTTCACAGGCTTCGCGTCCGCCGTGTGAATGAAGACGTGGGGTATCATGCGCTCTCCGACGATCAGCCTTGAGGCGCATGCCTGGTGCTTGCCCTCGACTATGATCGAGGGCGCGTAACGTATACCGATGCCGCTGGAAAAGCCGCCGAACTTCTTGAACGCGCTGGGGACGGGCGGGGTACATGAGAACCTTGCACGCTGTCAGAGAACGAAGCCGTACCCAAGGGTTGCTTCGTGTGTTACGCCGTCGTCGTGCTGGGCGGTGCGTGGCTTCCCTGAGAACAACGTAGACCAGACCTTGTCAAATTCGATCAGGTTTTGGGCGAACTTGCGTCTCTCGGCTTCGTACTTGAGATGGTCCGGTTCCGTCAGAGAGGTAGATCACACATAGCGTGGTGCATACTCACAGTCCGGAGCAAGGTCATGTCGGCCCATCCTCGCAACACGTATGCCAACTTCCACGCTGTACAGATACCGTGAGAAACGCAACACATAAAGGCTTTGGCACGCGATACGCACCAAGATTATGTGTGTCGCCCATCGAGGCGTTCATCCCTTGGCCTGCGAACACGCGCTGATCAGGGAGGGAAGAAGACAAAAAAGGCTATCAGTATGCTCACCGGCCTTCGGTGAGTGAGTGTGGCAAGCGTCGCCCGCGATAAGGATGCGATCCTCCACAGAGAACTTCTCAGCAACTCGCTGGCCGACTGGACGACTGGTCAATAGACGGCTTCAGAACATGCAGGGGAAGCATACTGATGTAAACGGTCCACCACTGAACATCGCCAATGGCTCGTAGATAGTAGGGCTGGAGGATCTTGGCCGCAGTCTCTATCAGCTTCTCAGGGCTAGCCTGGCCTTTGTCGACTCTATTCGTCTGCTTGTCGACCAACTTCAGATCCACGTCCGACAACTGGACGTAGAGGCGGACGAGGTCGCCTTCGCGTGGAACCACGAGAATACTGCCATGTATGGAGTGAATGACGGTGCGAGCGCGAATGTCGGGAAAGTTCGTGTCCGGAAAGAAATCGACGACGCCCCATACGAAATCTGGGAAAGCGTTCATTGACGCTGATTAACTAAGCAGACCGAACCATACCTGTATGCCCGCCTTCCATCTTGATGCCCATGGCCTTCCTGACCCATGAGTGCGCCCCATCTGTTCCGAGAACGAACTTGGCATGTACCACTTCACGGTCGTTCTCCGTCCTGTCGAGGTGTTGCAAGACGACCTGGACGCTTCGTTGAGCACGAGAAACAATGAGAGTACGCTCGACGCCTACCTTGACGGGATGAGCTTCGGGGTCTCGTAGTTCAGGCGATTCTGAATCGGCGGAAAGCTCCAGCACAGTTGGAACGGTAGAGCGCTCGACCTCAAGACCCTTGGGCCTCATGGCATCAATGAAGAAACTCTCCGTCCCGCCTTGATGACGACACATCTGTGAAGAGGAATGAGCTAGTGTAGTGAGAGAGGAGTATCAAGACAAACCGTGAAAGGATATCTTGCGGTAGGCTGAGATATAGCAGCAGTACGCTCGACTCGCTGCAGGTCTGTGTTAGGGAAACTGTCTCGTTGAACGAGTTGTGGGACGCACCTCGATACCACCGCTTGGGCCAGGGTTATAGAACGCCTGCAAAAGTTCATATGTGTCAAGGGTACTGCGCTATAGTCAGAACAACAACATCACACTGACGTTTCTATGGATCTCAACTCCCTCGCGTAGAAGTCGCTCCATGAGGCCGTAGCTCTATCCCGGATGTTCGTCAAGTATGTAAGTGCGGAGTATACTGGCTTTCTACCTGGAGAATCTCATGGGTGCGCGGCTGGATGCCATCTGCCTGGCCCGCCACAACACCTACAGCTCTGCCGCACGCGCTGTCAGCTGCCTGGATGCGAGACGAGTAAAGGTGACGGACCTCTTGTCTACGACCCGGATGTTGAAACCTCTGCCTGCGAGAGCATTGGCGCACATCAGTCCCGAAGGACCAGCGCCGATGATGAGGAGGTCAACTTTAGACTCCTGCATGGTAGAGGGGAGATTAGAATGGGCGAACACGACAGGGGTGGGCCACTGGCAGGCTTAAGAGGTCTCACTTCCGAGCACTATCAGCACGTTGCGGGTTCGGTGTGCGAACTTGTAACTCTCATGTGGGATCAGCTGGCCAGAGTACTATGACCGCTGAATGCGTTGAGAATGACAGGCTATAGGAACCGGGGACTGGGAGTCGGTCGCCGAGACTGTGGTGACGGTGCGGCCCTGTTCCAACGACTCGGCCGCACGTCAATGTGGGTTTGCACTTTACGCATGAGCCGGGTACAAAATCGTACAATAATTGTACGGGCTGGCGATTGCTCATGAGTCGAGGAGGAGGAGATGGAGGTGGCTGGCAGAAAACACGGTCATACGAGCGCCTACACACCGAAGCGGCCAAGCACAACTTCTTCCGCTGCCGCCACGTATCGCACGATGTCGATGATTTCCGAGTCGCACTGCCAACAACTACTTTCATGCAAGATACTCTCATGCCAATACTACTGTCAAGGTCCCTGAGCCACGAGTTTCCGAGGCGCACTGGCAAAGGGACTTCTTAAGGTTCGTGGAACACTGGAACCTGTTGTGATTGCCCGGGTCATCGACGAAGCCTGCGGATTGATATCCTGTGAGTGATCGCATTTCGGTCCTTTGTCTCTTCCTGAAGAGCTCATACTGACGGCGGTGTCATTGCAGTGGACTCCAGAGCTACAAACTGTCCCAAATGTGTTCCGAGGGCTCCCGGCCTCCATGCTGACATCGTTACGGACGAGTCGAGCTTGGAGGCCGAAGCCGAAGACGCCGCCCTGTTGTGCTCTTAAGGTTGGATTTGGCTCTGGAAGCCGTACATATCGGCACCGACGACGATCCTGTGCCTTCGCGGATGACTTTCCGGCGACCAGGCGGTGTCACCCATGCCGTAAGATACCGCCCGCACAGACTCAGCACGCCCCTCGACGCCCTCAGTAGGTTGGCTAATCCTCCCCGCCACTGTTTCTGGCACACTCTGAGAGTGCAGATGGATGTACTCGACACGAGTCCAGCTGCAAATGACACCCCTTCGTCCGGGATTGCAGGTCAGGTGCATGTGTCCTTTGCTTAGCTGACTGCATCCCTATCTCAGGGCGGCAGCGTCTGTTGAAGATTTGGTTTTGTATTGCGAAAATGTGGTGGCGTCGGGCAAATTGCAATGCAAGAGTTGTCGCGCCCATGGCTATAGCAGGTTACGCTGGTCTTCTCGGTCCGATGGACACAACGTGTCCACTCATATTGTGGACGTGCCTGCATTCCTCCCCCGAACGCGCATCCGGCTTCCCCTCCCTTGCTCACCAACCACTACCATGTCCCAGGGAGACTCGGACACAGCAGAGATCATCAGCGAGTATGCTGGCCTGTAAGTCCACCGCGTACCAATATCCTACTGAGCCGAGGCTTACCGCAGTGGTCTTACAGGATCACCAATGCTTACTGTGCTATCGCGGCGTCTGGTGGGTGCTTTCCCAATCAATGGACCTGGTGTCTCCCTTCTGATCCACAATTCTGTCAGTGTTCTTCTGCTGGGAGTACAGCATCACCTTCAGCGATGAAGTGGAGCTATTCTGGAAGCGAGGGTTCAGCGGCGCGACCGCACTCTTCCTCGTGAACAGATACGTCGTGCTTTCAGTCAACATCCTGAATCTCATAGGATATGCGACACTATCCGACCGGGTTCGTTCTCTACCCATACCTACCACGGGCACCAGTCGTTGACCGGGAACTTACAGAGCTGTTCGTTGCTCGCAAGGTCAGCATTCGCCATGACGTGCCTGCAGTATGTCATCTGGGCCGGTGAGCTGACTTTAATCGACCGTCCGATGCTGGCCATCATCCTCACCGACCATCAGCGTTCTCCGCTTTGCGGACCTTCGCTCTGACGAAGAGATACGCGGTCGCGTTGCTTGTCTTCCTTCTCTCGTCCGTCTCAGTGGGCGTCGACTTCGTGAGTGATTCCTTTTGCATGAACTGGAGGGACGGCGACGATTCATCCTGAGAACCTCTTCAGTCCGACTTTCGTTTCAACTTGGTCGGCGTGAACATCCCGCTCCTGGGATGCACAGCAACCACTACCGTATCGACAGAGTTGTTCAAAGAGTTCGTCTTCTTGCTTTGTATCTTGCCCGACCATGTACGATATGACCCCGCTCTCTAGATGTGCGTCTCGCTTCCGCCCCTAGGAGACTCGCAACCCTGACCTTGTCTACCTCGCGCAACACAGACGTCATCATCGTCCGAACATGTCTGATTGCCGCGGACCTCATCCTCATCTACGTAACTTGGTACACTCTGGGCAGGAAAGGCTTCTCCACCTCACACCACTCGTTCGTGGGCGTTCTGCTTCAAGACGGTGCGTATGACTAGCTCCTTCACGCGGGTACATGTGAGGTCTGCCGGGACTGACCGAGATTGGCCCCAGGCACGATCTACTTCATGTGAGCTTGGATAATCCCTGCGTCTACGCTCAAGAAGCACTGAGCACTTCGACGATTCCCAGGGTGCTGTTGCTCCTGAACGTCCTGCACCTCGTCTTCACCATGCTCGCGGTACGCACACACGCGTCTCAGCTCCCCTCCCTCATCCTGACATCCGCCCCCTCAAAGATCGACACCCCACTACAAGGCGCCAGCAACGTCTCCTCCTTCACAGAACCGTGCGTCTCCGCATCCCGCATCCCGCCCCTCTCCCGCGTGCATGATCCCTAACCGAAGCGCACAACTTCGCAGCGTCACAGCGACCCTCGTCTCCCGCTTCCTCATCCACCTGCAGGCCGCGAACCGTCGGACGCTGCACATCGACACGCACAGCTACGCCGACCACGGCGGCTCGACGTTCTCTTCCATGGGCACCCTGGTCTTCGACCGCGTCGTCGGCCCCATGGAGTCAACACTCTCTCATGGAGGCGAGGAGGATGACGGCTTGGCGGACGATGCCTCGGACGAGACTGTGGACATGGAGCTGCAGCCAGCCGCGGAGGATCCAGAGAACGTAGACCGTGACCCGGGGAAGGAGCCGATCGTGGTTCACGCTATATAATCTCTCGGTAGCCCGAGTCTAATGCATTCTTGCCACTCCTAGACCGTGGTGGCCAGCAGTGGGGGAAGAAGACGCTAGGACATACAACTCCGCAACGCGACACGGTCCTCGTCGAGCCAATTTATAGATGCGAGCGAAAGGCGGTCTACCACTTACCGGCACTCATGATTCTGCTAGACAGTATGTAGCCGTGTATTGCTGCATCCGAGAAAGAAACATGCGTCGCTCTAAGATACGTGAAGATCGTGGACATCGTCGACTAACAACAGGACTAGATGGTCGGAGAATACATGGTGGACAAAATGCGGGTGACGAGGTGGAGAGGGAAGGGGGCAGCCTGCGGGGAGCGAGATGGGATGGGGAGGGGCGGACATTAGAGAGCATCTGAAATGCGGGCGTACGATGTAGCAGCGTAGACATGGAGAGGAACACGGGTTATAGAGGGCGGGGGTAAAGGTGAGCGTGGGTAAAGGGGAGCGCGGGTGACCAAGATGCGATGCGTGGCGAAACGAGACGGG
This sequence comes from Cerioporus squamosus, assembly GCA_022592435.1. Taxonomy (NCBI): domain Eukaryota; kingdom Fungi; phylum Basidiomycota; class Agaricomycetes; order Polyporales; family Polyporaceae; genus Cerioporus; species Cerioporus squamosus. The sequence continues at coordinate 31,730 of JABYQS010000229.1, read as the reverse complement.
ACGACGAGATGGAGGCGAGATGAGGACGAAGAGGAAGTGGATGCATAGGTGGCGGACAGTGAGTAATGCAGAACAGAGACGAGAACACGATACGCGTGAGAAGCGCAAAGCGCGGTATGAGTGAGATGCGGAGTCCATGGGATGCGAGGAGGTCGATACGTAGGATGATGCAGATGTATGAAGTAGATATGGATACTCATAAAGCAACGACAAACAAGGACACGAGGAGAGGAAAGGAGACCACGAAGATGCGAGACACGAGACCCAAGCAAAAGATGAAAAGATAAACAAGTGGACGAAGCACTCATATATGGAGGTACTCGCGCCCGAGCTACTAGTGTTATGAGGCAGCGCCGGGCGCGGTAGATGATTGTGTTGGTGGTAGGGGCTCTGGCGTCACTGGTGGCGGTGGCGCTCGTTTTCGACGTTCGTCGGCGATGGAGAGCATGCTCTTCAAGCTCTTCTCGAGCACCGGTTTTGTCAAGACGCTGCAAACGGAACCACATCAGGGATGCTGTCAAGCGCGAGGCCAGAACGGAGAACTCACTGATCCACCCCAGCCTCGAGGTACTCCTGCTGATCACTCAACAGCGCATTCCCCGTGACACCCACAACGAAGTCCTTCCTCCCCATGGACCGCAGCCTCGCCACCGCATCCAGCCCAGACAGCACCGGCATCTGGTTGTCCAAGAACACAACCGCATACCTGCACTCGTCCGACGAGGGCGCCGTCGTGACCCCGTCCAGCGACAGCCCGCCACATCCCGTGTCCTCCGATGAGGGCGTCTCGTGCTGCTGCGCGGGGTTCAGGATCAGCTCGAGCGCGATCTCCCCGTTCTCCGCGGTCGTGACCTTGCACCCTAACCGCGTGAGCATCCGGCTCATGAGCTTGCGCGTGAGTGGGTCGTCATCGACCACGAGCACGTTCAGCTTCGTCTCATATTGCAGCGAGCCTGACGCCGCCCCAGAGGATCCTGCTTGACTGGGCAACGTGTTCGTCGTCCCGGCGGAGGGCGTCGGCGAGATAAGCGCCCCGTCGATTGAGAACATCTGAGGTTTCGGTAGGTGTGGGAGATGAAGCACCTTGACGGTATCCGATGAGTGCTCGTCCGGCGGTTGTGGCCGCTCGGGATGTGGAGGCGACTCATCCGGAGAGTGCTGCAGCTCTGACCCTGTCGATGGGTCGCCGATCGTCCTGGTAGGCGGGCCATCAGTCGGCTTCGTCGAGATCTCCACCATGCCGCCTACCGCATATGCAGACGTCAGAACACACTCAGACCTGTACAGAAGACGGGAGTCACCTTGCTCCATGATACTGTGCAGCGCCGAAGAGGAGACCGACTGGTTGAACTGGTACGACGAGCGCGGGTTTGCTGGTCCAGGAACCCGTCCCAATGGGTCCTTATTTCCAACGTAGACGGGCTGCCTTGGACTCCCAAACTCATCCTCCTCGATATCCGTCGGTGAGTTAAGTCCTGGAAGCGCCTTGATGCCGACACCGAGTGCTGCATGAAGATGTAAGCAACGCTATCGCCCACGCCGAATTTGAACGTTGAGACACGTACGCAACTCGACCCAGAACGTGGATCCCTCGCCGACTTTGGACTGCACACCGAGACGACCACCGCTCAGTTTGACGATTTGCCTGACCAATGCAAGACCAAGTCCAGTGCCCTTTCCACCCTGCAACCGACCCTGCTCGGTCTGGTTGAAGGCAGCTGTGTTTGCGATCAGTAACCTGCAAGTTCGACCATGTTCACGATAAGTTCAACTCACAAAACAGCTTGCTCTGGACCATATCCTTCGGCCTAATGCCGCATCCCGTATCCGTGACCTCAATACGAACAACGATCCACTCCAGTGCCGGAGCCGGCTTCGAGTGCAACGTGTTGTGCTGGGTCAAATGGTTCCGGGAGAGGGTATGATGGAAGTCCGCGCTGTCGTTCGAGTGCATAGCCTGGAACGACGGCCGGCGCTCGTCACTGGGTCTCCCAAACTCGTCTTCATCATCGTCCTCGTCCCTCGCGCAGCCTTCCGGGATGACGAGCTTTGTCTTGATCGTGAGCTTGCCGCCGGCGGGAGTGAACTTGCATGCGTTACTGCAGTGGAACTCAGTCTCCTGGCTACCTGACACGCCATATGACGGTCCTACCTGGCTAAGTTCGTGATGATCTGCCGAAGACGGGTCTCGTCACCAACGACGATCCCGTCCTCTCCAGGCTGCTCCTGCAGACGGCGCTTGATAGCTTCCTCGGGTTCACCCAAGGCCTCGTACAATGCATGACGCGCTACCTGGAAGACGACTGTTTAGCAAGACGTCCGATGGGCGCCTGGAGTCCAGACACACCTCATCGATGCTTGTATCGAGATCGGTAATGAACTCCAGACGTCGCGCGTCGGTTGCAAGGCGGAGGGGAACGAAGAGAGACCGCATGACTTGATGGAACTTGTACGGCTTCAGGACCGATTCGAACCGCCCACTGTCCATCCGATTGCTATTTGAGGCACGATGAGTTCGCCGTCGATCCGAAGAAGCGAGGAAGTACTCACAAGTCTAGCACGTCATTCAGGACCTTCGACATCATGCTCAGACTGCCCTCTAGCGCCTTGAACTCGATATCCTGAGCGACCATTCCGTTCGCCTGCATGTTCTGGACGGCAAGCAAGGCGGTGTTTAGCGGCACTCGCACTTCGTGGAAGACATATGAAGTGAGGCGGCGCTTGGAGTCCGCCGCCTTGCGCTCGTTGACCTGCGCCTTCTGCGTCGCGCGGAACTGTACCTTGAGCTGGTCGCGCAAGGTGTACAGACGGCGCTCGGCGTTCTCACGCATGTAGTGGATGTAAAGCAGGAATCCCTGGAAGAATAGAAAGTTCGCGAGGTCTGCCGCTCACGTCAGCACTACGTCAACTTCACAGTGATGTGAGTACGTACTCCGCACGAACTTCGTGTTGTCCGGGACGACAAGAGTACATGCACTAAAGGAACATCAGGGCTCCTGCGTATCCACTCGGTAACGCTGCACTCACAGGATGAAGAAGACCACCGCTCCGAGCATGGCGGGGAACCTATGGAGTTTCAGCCCGAAGAGTGCGATGGTCTGCAGTGCTGAGGTGTAGCTGGAGTACAAACGTCAGCGTATGGCTACCTGCAGAGGAAAGATGACATACTAAAACAACGTCAAGGTAGTCTTTGTTGTTACAACTGAACTTCGAATGTGAAGGATTGTACTGGCCACACAGATATCTAGGAGGACATGAGTATCCCGGATTGATCCCAGAAGAATGCGACTCACATGAAGATGACCTGATACGTCGACCATATCCATATTGCAAAGACGAGCACGCTTTGGTATATGAAATTCCGGTCTCGTGGCCAGTCGTAGATGACCATCGGTGGTATCGCAAACGACGGCGCGAGGGCCACGCCATAGAAGTAGATCTTGTCCGCGAGCGCGAGCGGTCGTGGCACAAACCCCACGCCGAAAGCCCAGTTCACCACGAGGAATGCGGAGGACCATATCGCGAGGTTCTGTGAAGACTACGTCAGTATCGGGACCATCCTCTATTCAGTGGGGTACGTGCGCGGACGTGCTGGCGCCGTGTGTTCGCGAGGAAGCTATGCAATCATCATCTTGCACTCCTTACTGCTGCTCTTGGAGCAGTCTCACACCACACTATCAAGCTTGCGTACGCCCAACAGCACTCAACAGGGCCCGATACGCAAAGCGAAACCTTGTGTGACAGCAACCCTGCCACTTGCCCTCATGTAGCCGGGCATGACGCTGCAGGGATGCGTCGTAGCGACTGCGAGCGTGGATGTATGCGCGGGGGTAGGAAAAGACAGAAAAGATGGACAGTGGATGAACACACCTTTCGCAGGAACCAGTTCTCCTTGTTGTAGTGCATCTCGGACTTCTCGTCGATGAAGCGGGTGCAAAAGAAGGAGTACGCGGCGGGCCACATCCTCCAGCGGATGAAGATGAGGGGCCTGCACATCCCCCAGAAGCCCTCTGGGCGGATGGCGAAGCTGTCGCGGTCGGTGTTCGTGCCGCCGAGATGGTTGCTGCCTGTCTTCTCTGGGGTGCCGCCGTGCTCGGAGTGGGTGATGGAGCTGCTCTTGATCTCGTCGGACCACTCCCTGTCGACGACGACCTCAGTCGACCCTGTCGTCCGGCGGCTCCTGAGACGCCTGGCCCGTCCGCGAGCGCGGGTACACGCTGCTCTCGCCCACGCTGTCGTCGAACGCGGAGGATGTCGAGGGCGCGGTCCCGGAGCCGAGCTTGCGGACAAAGCGGTCCCAGTGCACACGCAGGCCGCCTGAGCCAACGCGGGCATTCTTCTTGGTGCGCGAGCGTCGACCCCCGGAGCTGGCGTCGGCCAAGACGGGGGGTGGGAGACGATGGTCGGGCAGCTGGCCTTTCACAGGGGTCTTCTCGGCCATGATGGAGGGCGTCGGGTCATCGCGCTTGGTGGAGGTGGCCGACCAGGATGCGAAGGAGTTGCCAGAACGAAAGAGCATCGAGGGGCGGGACGAGGACGACGAGGAGTCCGACGCCGACGACGAGCAGGTCGACGAGCAGAAGAAGGCTGGCGCCGACCTCCAAACCGGCCGCCAGATTCCCCCGCACTCCAGCGCTTCGACTGCCATAAACGGCCGCGCCTAGATCCCACCCGATCGTGCCTGCCTGACGTCACGAGCGCAGGCGCCGCTTGGCCTACGCGAGCTCGCCGCGGCCGTGCTTGAGCACATACTGAACATACATACTGTTTAACCACCTCGAATGCCGGTGCTGTGCCGCACTCCTGCTTCATTAGATACTACTTTCGTGTTTAAATTCGTATGTCTTGCCAGCCGGCGGAATGCGGCGCCAGCGGATGCCCGACGCCACCGAGCCACCGCCTGGAACGTACGTACTCACTATAACCCGCCGCTCGGAGTGTACCTCGTTGCATCGGCACGGAAGCGACGTTGTAGCGACGTCATATCGTCATCCTGCGCTGTGACGGTACTTGCATTGTGTCAGCCAGCCGCGGCGAACCTCTGTCTCTTAGAACTCAATCGTATACTAAGTTTACCCTGACATACTTGGCTAGGAAGATTACAAACTGTACTTCAAGTCTCCGATGATGGCCCATCTCGCGGCCTTTAAGCCAGCATGGTCTGTACCCCATGCAAGTCCGAGTGCTGGCCCCTCGACAGCGTCTCCACGACCTCAGCATCCAAAACGTCCTTGGCATCGTCCGAGTCCGGCAGCGCGGACCGCGTAGACAGCTCGTAGTCGGAGGAAGGTATGCCTCGTCCCTCCCCGCTGTCGTCGTCGCCGTCTCCACCGAAGCGAGGATCGATTGAGGATGCGATAGACCCGACGACGCGCTGGAACACAAGGGACCCAGCGTGATCCCCGCTTCCCCCTTGCGTGGTCTCGAAGTCTTCCCCTGTGACCTTCTGGTTGACGGATTGGAGGTGGAGCAGGAAGCGGGAGATGAGGTTCGCAGTCAAACTGGAGCGAAGGAAGAAGGGCGCGAGAGGTCAGTCATAATCACAGGGCGATGGGGTCGGTAGAGAGACGTACGGTTCTGTGAACAGTGGTATCAGGCTGACGGCTTGCTGCGGCACCCCGGCGATCTGTGTGTGCAGTCAGTTCGAAGTCCTGGGGGGTTTGACCAGGGAACAACCCACGGCCAGCAACGAGAGGGTCAAGTGGAGGCAGTTCATAACCAAGAGCGTACTGGTCGGTTCCATCAGCAATGCTCGCATTTGAGGAACGCAATGCAACGCACATGAAGTAGAGGGTACCTGTGTGCATCCAGCTCAGCGGACATCCGGGACACAGCAGGCCAACACTCACCATCACGCAGCAAGACTTCTGTGAACAAGTTGGTGGACTCGACGTGTCTCAGCCCGCGTCGGGACAAGCGCGACCAAGTGATAGCGACGAGGATAACATCCGCCGAGATGAGACACGTCCGAGACAAGATCGTGACTGGTCAACGGAATCGTTCAGTCAGTCGCATCGCCACAGAAGCCTCGTTGTTGGCGACCTACATCTGCAGAAACGGTCAGGCAGAGATCACGAGGCCAGGAAACGAACCTGACCTACTTCTTTGCCAGATCAAGGGTTATGCCTTCCACCGTAATGCATGTCAGCAGCGACCCGTCGGCTTCCCCGCTAATTCCGAATGCGTAGTCGACCTGCACCGTATATGTTCCAGTCAGCTTATCAACCGCAGTGGAAGATGCAGGTCTCACAAGATTGACGACTACAGGAACCATAGATAGGGCGAACGCGAGGAGCGCCAGGAACCAGTTCCTGCACAACGCGAAAGCCCGCAGACCCGTAAACGCTTCTCACCCATGTCAGTTATCTGGAAGAGCCATGCAGACCGGCAAAGTGACAACACATACCTGCCCAAGGGAGATACTGTGCGATTTGCAGCGCCCTATTCGACTGTACAAGCCTCGAGCACCTGGAAATTCAGGTTGAGCTGAGGTTCTCCCCGGGCATTAGCGCGACTCTAGACCTACACCTATAGGTATGTGGTCAGGAAATCAACGCAAAGTCTGGAAGACAAGCTTCGAAAACATACCACGTCTGAGACCAGAATATTGCTGTTCGCCAGGATGTCGATGTTGTACAAGAGGACGAGGTACCTGTTGAAGAAGAACAGGACCGCCGCCCCGGTGATCTTCTTGCCCCAGAAAAGGCGGACTTCTTGCCCGATGGTGATGCAATACTCGTACATCACTATGACTTTATCGTGGCACGTTCTCGGTCCGTCCCAGGTTTGCACACCCTCAAAATACAGTTGGACGTGACTCACCACTGACGGCAATCGAGCAGATACCCGCAGTGTACCTGTAGAGTCGTTCGCGTGCGATGAGAACGCTGTAGACCGACCCCGATGTGCGAGCGTACGTACAGAGCATCGAACTCTGCGATGAAAGCGGCGGTGTCGTCGTCCGAGGACATCCTGCCAGTGAGTAGTACTGAGTCGTTAGTTGGCAGTGGGGTAGTGGACGATGCTTCGCCATACCCCACCGCGCTTCATATACGGCAGACGATAAGCCTGTATATCGGCTACCATGTCCCACGCCAGATGAGGGAAGGATTTGCATTTGCGAACAAAGATGCATAACGAATGCTTGCTTGGAGGTCTGTCCGCGGAAGCACTCGGCCCTCTGTCTTTCCGGAGGAAATGTATGGAGTCAGGACCAAATGGACCCTGGTGATACGCTGAGGAGTGCATACCAAGACGTGATGAAGGGAGGACGATGCTTAGGATACCGTATTGCTCAGTGGACGAGGCCGATGCTCAATACAAGCTGAGCTTAAGATGACATGAGACATCAGTATCGGATGCGTTACGAAGCCTGAAGAAGACAGATGATGCGAAGTCCCCCGCAAAGAGTAGTTCTACTGAAACACTTCACGCTTTTAGCGTGCGAGTGTCATGCTCAACGATCTCGCTACTGAGGGCAGTCACAACGGGTGTGGGAAGGATATGCTGTCGTAGAAATGGAACGCCAACGATATCATGATGTGCGCCCTGGATCTCGCACCAGTCTTTTCCCCGGGTCCAGGTCGACAGATACTGGGGACGCCGCATATAGCCACTTACTAGCAGAACAGGGAGGACTCTGGCCATCATTCCGACAATTCGGTCGCAATGCAGTTGAGTGCGCTGCAAGACTAGAGATTGTGCTCATACATAAGCACACGTACCTCTTGCCATGAAAATCTTCGAGTGTCATAGAACCGTTCAACCGTACGCGGCCTTGGTCCTGAATATACACCCGTGTCTTGCGACCTCATGACCTGGCATGTTGACCGTGTTTCCGTAGCTATGCGCCTTTGCGGTATACCTGTTCGTATAGATATAACCTCCTTCTGTTGATCTAGGGTTGCAGTACAACTCCGAGATACTAGGCATGTTGCGGCAAGTTGGTGGCAAGTTGGTGGCAAGTTGAGAGAAGGTGCTGAGGCTGAGCCGCTGAAGATGATCTCTGGCACAGATAAGATATAGAAGGGTCCCAGATAAGATAGGCGCTTCCGGCTCTCCCAGTGCGGCAACTCGGAGCAGGTCCATCAGCAAAAACCCAAAACGATCGCGGGCGCATGCAAGCGCCAGCGATCGGCCCCTCGATTGCTGGCGCATACGTTGAGTAACAGCCACCTTGCATACCTCACAATCTCACCGCGGGGCGATTGCAATCGCCGCGCGCGCATGTCCCCTTTGCGAGCGATTTTGGCTCTCATGCGCGGATTGACTGATTCCCAAGTGAGGTCGGGAAGATCCGTAGCTCCAGAGCCCAAGGCTGCGCCAGTTGACGACGAAGTTCGCGGAGAGACGAAAGGTTGTAGTAAAAGTAAAACATATATTGACTGATATAGAACAACACGACTACACTGGAGGAGGAACGGTGACGACACAGTCGGCTAAGCGTGCCGGGGCCTGTCCGCGGCAGGATGCCCGTGAAGCTGAGTGCGGTGAGGTCCGAGGAGCGTGTATCGCAAGGCAGGGGAAGAGGGGGATTACACTGGACTCTCGAACTTTGTACCCACGAGCTCTAAGACCGGAGTCCTGTTGACATGTCATTGTCAGCATCCACATACCAAGGAGCACGCATATATCCACTCACTGCTTGTAAATGAGTAGACAATGAGGTACCGGTCCTAGAACCTGGGCCTGGAGGTCGATGTATAGAAGGCACATGCACTCACCTGAGTCAATACAGTCGGAAGCGGGCTAGTATACATAGCAGACAGATCTACATACCTCAATGCATTGGACCCGAGACGACGCAAGACGTACCTCGATGGAGGTGCTTCAAGACGACTGCACAAGTGAAGGACACGTACCTGAAGCTCAGGCAATCTGCTTACCCCGCACGACCACTGGAGGTAGATCGCAGATGGCGGCGTGAGCAGCGACTGCCACTGGCAGGGGAGAGGAGCAGAGCGCGGAGGCTGACTCATGGTGGAGGGGAGAAAGGACTCATGAAGGGGCGAAGAAGTGGGCGGACTCTTCTTATACCAGCCAGAGAACGGCCGAGACGATGACCGGAGACAACTTCGCCCTATGCCCAGGTGGAGCAGCCGACGAGCGAGTGCAAGATGTTGAAGGCTTGCAACTGACCTCTAGGATTGCGGTGTGCTTGCAAGAGAGAGCAAGCGGATGCGAGCGCCCGTTGGATTGTCACTCGCGCAATCCGGTCCCGATTGGGCAACTCGCGATCTGACGCGCGCGCGTGATCGCCTGCGAGACAGCCCCAATCCTAGCGGTCGATTGGCAATCGTCCGACGATTGACAATCGCGCAAGCGAACACGACGCTTGCGAGCGCATACATGCGATTGTTGAGGGAAGGGCTGCGAGGTAGTGGACCACGCGCACCGCCGCGATGCTCTGAGAGCTCTCTGTACAAGTATACCATACACATGTCAGTATGGTGCATAGCTGTTCGCCTCGTAGTTGTCGAGTTCATCGTCTCCCTCGCCATCCTCCGGCCCAAGGTCAGGCTCGCTGGCCTCATCGTCCGGGTCCTGCACATCCTCATCTACTTCCATATCATCGTCTCCATCTCCCTCCCCGTCCTCCTCATCCTCTTCGCCTTCACCTCCTTCGATGTCCGATGGCTTGTATGGTCCCTCGGGCTCTTCTTCATCCGACGCGATCTCATCTTCCTGAGTGCGCGCGTGTTGAGTTGTCGGCGGCGCAGCGACCTCGACATCTTCGTCAAGCGCAGGCATCATGGACGCGGTCTGGAACTCGCCGCCGTCATGCGTGTACTCGTGTCCCACACCACCGCCGAGATACCACATGAACAGATCCCTGTCACTCCACCTGCAGACAACATTAGGATAGGCACTGTGCAGAGATCTATGTCAATACTCACATCGCGATGTAGTAGTAGTTCCAATCGTAGGAGTCTTGTGGGACGTCGTCGTCGTCGCCAGCGTCGTCTGCCTCAGCGGGAGCTTTCTTCTTTGGACGCGCGATGATGCGGTGTGGCAGAGGTCGGGACTCCGAGCGGCCGTAGAAGGGTGCGGGGACGATATGGATATCGCGCAGGACCTGCTCCGGCGATATGAAACCGAAAGGCTCAGAGTCCAAGCCAGCAAACTTGAGGCGATGTGGACGGAGGCGGTCGAATCCTCCTGGCCGCGAGGTGTCGAGATCGAACCAGCAGACCCACAGGACTTGTAGCAGCTGAGGCTCGGATGGCTCGACCGTGTCTGGTGCCAGACGGAAGACGTTCACGTGGAAGACGCTAGTAACCCGGGCGTAGAGGTAGGGATGAGACGACCCAGCCGGTGCGAGCATCACGATATCGGGATGCGACCGCGGATTGATCGAACTTTGTTCGTGTCGCATGTCGTACGACGTCCAATTCACCCGCACGACCTTGTGAATGTACAGGAGCTCCTTCTCGATGCGCATTGATCGGAGCTCGTCCATCGTAGGCTCGCGTGAGACCGGACGACCAGCAAGAGCCTCGAGGCGGTGGAAGAGGTGAACAGTGAGCATGCGGTGGAAGTCATTGAAGGACGGGTCGTCGCGGTTCTGCCCGATAAGTTCACGAATGTGGACGGAGCTGGTCTGCTCCTCGGAGATCTGGATGTGTTCCTTTGGGGAGCAGGGCGCAAGAGGCTCCTCCACGGCGAAGGGGACTTGCACTGCTGCACGGAGCGGAGTACGGACGTAGCGTGCTCGCGAACACTTCTTCCTCTTCCTCTTCTGCGGGGGAACATGAGGGCCTTTGCCGTTCAGGTACTGTTGGCGTCGTTGCAGCCGTGCCATCTGCCACTCGAACTTGATGTTCTTGTTGGTGAGCGCGTAGAAGCGCTTCACGCGCTTGTGCTCGAGCTCGCCCTGCCAAGTATACTTGTATCAGTATCGGTGGAATACAGGTGGTTTTCCGGTGTGCGCACCGGCTGGGTACTAGTGTTGTCGGTGGTCCCATGGCGCCGGATCGATGCTGCGTAGTCTCCGAGGCGGTGGTACTTGTAGGTCTTCATGTTGAACTTCTTCTTCTTCGCCTGTGTCGATGCTTGGTTGCCGCCACGAGGTTGTGCCGCCGTACTTTGCTGCGTTGATGCTGGAGCCTGCGCCGGCTTTGCTGCAGCCCGCCGCTGCCTTGCGAGCGTCTCGGATGGTAGCTCTCTAGTATCAAATGCCGAGCAAACATGTCGATCGAAGGCACACATCGCGGCGCCCAGCTGCTTGGTGGCGTCCTCGAGAGAGGCCAGAGTGTCTTCCGAGTGCAGTCGCAACTTGGCCAGGGCGTGCCATGTTGCCAGAGTGAACAGAAGCTTCATGACATAGTCGTTGTAGGGCGCGTCAAGAAGCCCCTCGAAGACGAAGTATGAGCACTATCGAGATTATTAGCGAGTGGCGGAACAAGGAGGCTTCATGAAGTAGTATACCTGGAGTATGTCCTCGAAGTCTCGCGCAGCAAGCTTCTTCATTGCCGAGATGTTCGGGCCAAATCGTCTGATCGTGTCGCATCCAAACGTGGGCATCAAGGCGAAACTGTGAGATGACGAAAGCGTACAATTGCGTGAGTACGAGTGGTCAGTCAGAATCAGAGGACATACCGCTTGTCCATCTCCTGGACACGGTCTGCTCCAGCGGCGATGACCAAGCGTACAAGGTGCGTGAATACAGCTTTCCACACGCCCAATTCAAACTCATGCATCAAGTCCGGGACAAGGAGGGCGTATACGTTCAAGCCATGTGGGGCAAGTTTGTCGGCGAAGGCGCTCTGATAAATTGCGAACAAGTTAGCATGACGTTCTCGAGAGTAGCGGCGCACCGCCGGGAGCAATACTCACCCGAGTGGACGTGATGGAGGTGGTTTTAAGGGCGTCGTCGACCGTCGTGCCCTCGGGAGCCAATCCCTGTTCGAAGATCTTGCTGCGAGCTGTGCGTACCGTGGCTTCGACGAAGCAATCGTCCCCGAGTTTGCGTCGAAGACGAGTCCGGTTCTTCAGGTCGTTCACTGTGCCCATCTTGTCGATATCTTCCTTCAGTATCAGGCATGCTGGACACGGGAACCCTGCAAGATGCTTGATACAGGTGATCAGACACCTGCAAGCAAAGCAATCAGCGTATGTGTGCATGACCAACGGAACCACCCACTTTTCCGGATAATCTGCGGAGTATGTTGGGATGCGCGGGAATAGACGTCGAATTACGCCGTCGCCGCACTTGATGAGCATACCGTGAACGTACGCCTTGATGAATTCCTCGTCGAGGAGTAGGTGCCAGATTTGCTGCATGAGGTCTCTCTTGCAGAGTCGGAGCGTTGCCGCGGAGGCCGGTGTCCCATAAAGCTCCTGGTACGCCTTTTGGATAGTGGCCGGCAACTGTAAATGTAGCATCAGTATGGCAGAGGAATACTCGAAGCTGGTTGTACATACCGAAGGTATGTACGCAATATGGTGTGCCGCAAACGCATTCGGTCGACATCGGATGTATTTCGTGAGCGCGCCGAAGAAGGAATAGATGGGCCACAGAGCGGCCGTGCCAAAGCTTGCAAGGTGGGTTGAGTCCGAGTAGAGGAGCAGGGGAGCGACAACGTACTCGACGTCATCAGCATCCCCAGGCTCGCGGTCCGTTCGCGCCTTCTCCTGCAGCTTTTCGTGCTCTTCTATCATCTCGTCCGAGTTGTATGTGTCAGACCATAGATGCTTAGGTGGAGGTGGAGGTGTGCCGGGGGATGGTGGCTTGCGCTGCCAGAAGAGTTTGAAGGGGAACAGGTGGAAGCGCGAGGCTCGCGCATCTTGGTATCCTGCCTTGAGAACTTCGAGGAGGGAGCGCGTGAAGACGTTCTGTACCTTGAACGTAGGTGCAGCATTCTCGCTAGGATACGAGACACCTTCCTTTGGGAGCCGGATATTGACACTCCCCTGTCGCCACCCATCATCAGCCGAGAAGGCACCGGAGGTCGCGAGGTACTGATCGAGCTTCTGATTCTCGCGGGCTGCGTTGAAGTCCTCGAGGTCCTCGCGGTTGTATTCCGGTGCCAGAAAGACTTCGCGGATGAGCCGCGTGAGTTCGCCTGGTGTCTTCTGTGTCGACCCGGTGTACAGCCAGCGCATGCAGCGAAATATATTGATGTTCGCGAAGGGCGCGAACGTCGCAGCAGCGGTGGACTCGAGGGCTTGAACAACCCTTGTGCCAAATGGGCGCACAGGATCCCGTTCCTTCGGGTTTACAGGGGGACGTGCATGGGTGTGGGTGTCGGTGAAAGCATTGATAGTCAGACCTTCCTCGGGATTGCGCGAAGGGAGGGACGGGAAGTATTGGCGGAAGACGCCAAATCGATTGGGACGTGTATCAATGGGTTCTCGAGGTGGTACAGCAGGAGGAGTAGGGTCTTGCAGAGGCTCGGGCTCGGTAGGAAGTGGTAGAGGAGAAGGGGGCCGGCGTGGACGTAATTGCTCGGGCAGTCCTGCGAGGGATGTCGGCTGCATGTCGCGGATCCACCGAGGCGCGATACGACGGCGCCCACCTCGACTAAACAGCTCGAGAGGTGCTTGTAGCTCATCGATCTCTCGCTGTTGAGTGTCAACAAATGGACGGACACAACTTGTGATGGCCATACCTGCCGCCGCTCCCTCTCAGCTTGTTCTGCAGCCTCTCGAGTCCTCCGTTCCTCCTCCAGCTTCCTCTGCTTAGCCAACCGTTCCTGCACCTCTTCATCATGCTTGCATTTGTTGACGGGAGCGTTATCGAGGGCGCCGATGAGAGCTTGGCATCGGGACACGTGCGAGCTGAAGCGGGTATATTCTTCGTCGCATTCCGGGCATGTCGGCATAGTGAAGAGAAGCAAGAGTAGTAAGAAGTAGAGTAGAATGCGAGCCATCCAGCAGAAGAGCTCTGGCTGGTGGTAGTGCTGGTGGTAGGAGCAAGCGTCTGGTGATGTGCGATAAGGTGGGAGAGCCTCATGCTAACCTGTCGGTTCCAGCGTGTCTGCAAAGCCGCCGAGACGCGGTCACGTGTGTTGCGTGTCCGTGTCGCATCGCGTCGGGCGATCGTGGGAACTTGACGACGCGACGCGCTATCGTGGGAACCGACATCAAGGCCGCACAGACCCTTGCTCTCTTACTTTCCTGGCTGTCACTCACGATGTGGGGCCAGCCAGGGCATATATAAGGCCTGCTCGCTCGTCCTCCTCTTTTTCCCCAGACTACCACCATCCAGTCTCTCACCGGCACCCGACTCTCGACCCTCGTCTCTCGTCTCTCACCTCTCGTCTCTCGACTTTGCCTCTCGCTCGCAGCTCGTCACCATCCAAGACTGTTCAATCGCGACCATGAGTCACGGACGCAACCCCCAGTGAGTCCTTTGACGTGCGTTCTTCGTGCATATATGCGTGTACGCACGCATATATGCACGAAAAACACGCATATAGTCAATGCATCCACTGACCATCTGCCCCACTCGTAGACTTCCGCCTCCCATGCCGTCTTCGCCACCTCGTGGCTACGGCCCTGGCCCCAACCAACAGTCGCAACAGCCTCCGCCGAGCAACTATGGCTCCGGCGCCGACCCCCAGCATCCTGACCCCCACGGCCACGATTATCCGCCGCCCCCGGGGCCACCGCCGGCCCACCCCTTCTGGCAGCATTACTACAGTATGGACCCAGGTCGTCGCGAGATACCGCCGCAGCACTGGCCGCCGCCCCGGGGCTTCTACCGTGAGCGGTCGTCTCGCTCACGCAGCCCGGGTGGGAGCCACCGCGTGCGCGTCAACGCTCGCGACTACCGCCTCGACCCATTGGCGTACGATGTGAGCGGGCCGCCACGCGCACAGTCATCCCGTGGGCGTACGATGACTCGTCACCCGTCCCCTCTTGCTCAGAGCCCTACTCCGCCACCGAGAGCCGAGGAAGAAGACCCCGATGGCGAGATTGAAGACGACCTTGAAGACCACCGGTTCGATCGCACCACGACCATGGCCTTCTACCGCGGCTTCATCAAGCAACTCACCGACGCCCAGTGCGATAAATGGTCCATCAAGTACGTTATTTACTCGGGCTGCGCCCACATGCTAACGTTCCTTGTACCTTGTAGAGACAAAAAGACCCCTGGTGGGCAGCTGGCGAAGCTGGCGCGCCTCATTCCGCGCCTCTACGGGCCGTTTGTTGATGGCACGTCTATCATGACGGTCGGGATGATGTGGTACGGCGGGAAGCCCCCCAAATGGGATGTCCCTGAGGAAACGTACGTAGCATAGCTTGCTCCCTGCGCTCGATAATGATGTCCTTGCACAGCTTGACACCGAAGCAGCAGGCCCGGCTCGAATTCGAGCGCGAATGCCTGCTTGTCTTCGACTGGTTGAAGGACAAGGTTTCGTTCTTCGCTGACATCCTCCACGCCTCGTTGGACGCGGCACCGACACTGATCATAATTGGCAAATTTGTAAGCATGTCTGATTACTGTGTGTTATGCAGCTGACGCTCTGGCACAGATCGACACGCACGCACGCCAGGCACGGGCGACAGATGGCAACACACTCAAGAAGCTGGCAGCGGACATACTCGGAACTGTCACCCTCCCTGGCGGCATCATCGTCTCACCTCCGGCGCAACTCGAGAAGCACAAGAACAAGCAATACTTTGGTTGGAACGCCAACTGGACTGCGTGGCGTCTCACGCCGACGAATGCCATTCAAGACTTCTTGGACAGTCCGGAGGGGTGAGTTGCTCTCCCGCATTGCTACTCACATGTGACCCGATCTATTCGTAGGTTCCGCGACGCCGTGGCAAGCGGGCACGTCAAGATCGACCATCGCGACAATCCGAACTTTTTGTACCCCGAAGGCGAATTCGACCCCGATGACCTCCACAAGGGTCTCCTTCAAGGCGAGACCCATGAGCAGGTGCGCATGCGCGGCTATGCCTTATCGTCCATGTCATGCTAATATCATTCGCACAGGCTCTTCGCGCCATCATGACCAGTCCCAGCTCCATCACGGAGCCTGCGGGGAAGAAGACAATGGGCCGTGGGTGCATCGCTCACATTTACAAAATCGACACCGTCAGCCCCCGCACCATCGGTTATGTCGGCACTTTGGTATCTTTTATGCGACTCTCCCATGTACGTGCTCAGCTGACACCCTTCTCCCTAGTGGCGCAATGTTCTCTCGTCCTGCTCGCAGTGGCAGGCAAACGATGGCGAGTTCAACGGCCCGGCCTTCTTCAAGCGTATTGTGCAGATGTTCGAGCACAACGGCGACATCCTGAAGAAGGAGTGGGCGGACGAGACCCTCGCATGGTGGAACGCGTACAGTTTTCTTTCCCTTGGGCGCGCGGTGGGGTACTGACTTCTATTGTCAGGCGCGTCTTTGGCGGCGTCTCCTTCGCAGCTTCCTCGGACCAAGATCAAGCTCAGCGCCCTGGAGGGGACACGCGCTCCCAGGAGGAGATCATGGCCGCGCAGCTCGCTGCTCGCGCGGCTGCTCGCGCAGCGTCTCAAGCGCCTTCGACTCCCTCTGCTAGTGGCAGCGGCACCCAGGAGCCCACCCTGGAGGACCCAAACGGCGAGAACCTGACCTCGGAGAGCTCTTAGGCGACTCGCGCGCAGACATCCCTGACGGACACCTTCTTGATGGACTCGACTGCCTCTCCTGCTCATGCTCTCGCTCTGTGCTGTTCCGCTTTGCTCTGTTCATGCTGCTGTATCTGGTAATGTCTCTCGCATTGCTCTCTCTCTCACTGCATCGACGCGCGTGTGTTCGCTCCCATGTATTGATACTGTACCTTAGTGGCTAGTACTTCTAATGCTATGATTTGCCCCACTACCTCCTCGCATGAACCCCCGGAACGCGCACCAGTGCTACAGCTGCCCCGTCCCGATTGTCTGCCCGAGCAACCCGAACAGCCGTTCCCTGACGCTATACGGCCATGCCCGAGGGTTCTTGCCAAGTGGCCATTCGTATGCGAGTGCTGGAATCGCGCGCAAAGGCAGGATGCGCTCGCGGCTCTCGCAATCAGCCTGGTGTGAGATTGGCCCCCTTGCAAGGGGGCTGTTAGTCGATGTACTCGATTGCATTCGCCCGGCCGATTGCAATCGATTGCGGCGCTTGCTGGCGCCAGCGATCGTTTTGGCCTTTTGCTGATGCCGGAGGACTTAGCTAATCGGGTCCGGCGTCCGGCGGCTTTGTGTCCGCCAACTATGAGCTTCATGCCCGCCGTTTGAAGAATGTCGATCATCAGCATACTGACCCCCTCCTAGAATTGGTGAATCTACTCAGAGAGGGCACATGATGTCTAGAAAATTATTCTCTGGGTGCAGTACGAAGTTGTTCATGCTTGACAATACACGTCATGTTGGCGGAGGGAAGGGGAGGAGTGCCAAATTGGGATAATTCTATTTGGAAACCCGGGTTCCGCAGTGAAACCCGGGTTCTACGACTATAATCGGCCGGTCGCTATTAGTATGGGGTTTCAAGGTCGGCCGGAAGTTAGGCGCTGGCCGGCATGAAAGCGCTCAATCCAGATACGGTAGGTCGCTCGGCGCGCCGTCGTCCTCCAAAGCTCACTGCCGAAGCTGGATTGCCAGAGTGGCCTTGCTGGACGCAGACTGTGCTACGCGACGCAAGGACGAGGAGCTTTGGCTAGGGTCGGCCAGGCCGGACACGGACGCGAGGGAGGGCAAGCCGCTATGCAAGCTGATTGCTGGCAGTGCATTAGTACTTACTGTGGCAGGCTCGAGTTCATTCATTCTGCTGATTGACTCGGAGTATCGTACCTTGTTGCTCTTAGCTTAACGGCTCCGTTATCATTTGTGTGGTTAGCCTATACAGACTCGCGTTCAGCCTCGTTTCCATCCTTCCGGAACCGAGTTCGAATCAAGTCCACCAGTGGCACCCACTGGCACTGGCAGCTGGCAGCCAGCCACGAGTGCTGCTGCTGCCGTAGCTCGGAGGCGACTGGACTACTACCGGTGACCCGTTGGAATGCTGAGTCTGCAACCAGGCTGTCAGCGACAATTTCTGCAGACTGGTGCGACCCGGCCGATTCGATCGAAGTTGGGACAATCTTCTCGGGCTACTCGGTCGAGGTGGCCTGGCCAGTCTTACGCTGATGTTGTATGCTTGTGTGGCTGCTGACTTCCTGAACTCATGTACCTCAGAATCGGCAGTTTTTCATTTGTTTCTCCCCTTCTACAAGTACTCACACGGTTGCTCCGATATTGAAAAATTGAGGTTGCAGCGGCTTGCCTACTCTCCTCCAGTTGCGCGCGCCTGGGTACAAAGGCGACGTCATACGACGGCGGTCGCCCGTTTGGGATAATACGGGGCGCTTACCGGCCGGCCTCTCGGAGCCAGTTTGGAAACCTGGGTTGCGAGAAACCGGGTTTCCTAACTGGCAACCCGGGTTCTGCGCGCACCCGGGGTTTCCAAATAGAATTATCCGCCAAATTGGGCAGACTGGAAAGTAGGCGCCGGCAAGCGCCCGGAAGAAGACCTACCACGAACTTATGGAACGTGAAGAAATATAGGCAACGTGCGCACTAGTGAATAATTTTCCTAGTGTCAGAGATGCACAGGGAATACGTCTACGAAGTTTGAGAGTCATCGGCCCAGGGATGATCGACATCCTTCAAAGCGGCAGACAGGAGCCTCAAAACGCGGTGCCGAGCAGCGGAGGCAATGACCAAGGTCGGAAAATGGCGGACATTATACCGTTTTGCGTGAGAGCTGCCGCAGCAACATGAACTCGTGGCCAGCAAGCGCACCGGATCGATTCGCCGTCGGCGTGAGTACTGTACTTTACAAAACAACCCGGGAGGGGTGTGACACGTGACAGGGTGGACAAACTCCGGGACAACGGGAGCGCCCGAGAATTTGTGTGACAAGTACCGGATTTGGAAGGCGGGCGCCGGAGGCGCCCGCCAAAACCGGGCGCTTCTTTGGTCGGTGGCTTTGTGACGCGTGACAGAGGCCAAATTCCGGACCGGGAGACCCCTGTGTGACGCGTGACGCCCCGGGTTGTTTTGTAAAGTACAGTATAGTACTTCCACTGGCACTCTGGGCCGAACCGCTTCTTTCCTGTCGATGCAGTTCCTCTCTCAGGCCTCTCCATGCTCGACATCCATGCGGCCGCCGTAAACGTTCCTTTGCAAGTTTTACGAAGCAGCCATCGTTGGCGCATATTCGCTGGAAGGATGGCACGTCCTCCGAGTCCGGTCACTCATAGTGACAGCCTGAGTTCCAACTGCTCCTAGTGAAGACAGAACTTGAGCAACAGCAATGCAGTGGAGGCCGAGCAGAAGCATTTATTGCTCGAGATCACGAAGCTCAACCAGGTCACCTGTGGTAGGAATCGGTACGATCGTTCATACTCGTCATTAGTAGCGAGCGCAATGTTGTTATGCGTACTAGATATTCGAGAACCCTATCCGAGATTCTTCTAGAGTATAACCACAAACCCTCAGAGCCAGAACTAGAGAAGGAAAGACTCAAAGTATCTATTCAGCTCCTTCACGCCGTCGAGCGGCGCGACCATGCCCACGTAGCCGTCAGGCCGAACAACGACAATCGCACCGGCATGCTCGTCGATGCCGTATCTGGCATATCCGCCGCCGCCAGAGCGACCCTGCAAGTCGGTGTCGTCGAGGAGCACCCTGCGCCAGGGACAGTCAGCATACGCATACGCATGATACGCGCGGGGAGGTGAGCACGTACTTCGAGTAGTGGGGTCGGAAGAATGACGGGAATGCTGCGTGGAGAAGGAGTTTAGTCAGAGACATGCTGGGCGGCGATACCGTGACATATGGTAGAGACTGAGTTGTCCACTTACCGAGGTAGTCCACTTTGTCCTGCTTAGCCGAGCTGAAGCCGAGGATGTCGAAGACCTCCCAGCGGCCTGTCTCTCCCCGTCCGAAGCGTCGTACGAAGTTCTTCGGATTGTCCAGCTCCTCCGCGAGCTTGTGTAATACGGCCTTGTCTTCCTTGACAGCCAGGTCTCCAGCGAAGACGAGGATCTTGAAGAGCGTGTCGGCAGGGAGGAGGTCCTGGATCTCCACGGGGAGCGCGTCCGCCGCGCGGATGAAGACCTGAGGAGGGACGCGCTGGCCGACGATCAAGTTCGGGGCGAAGTGCTGGTGCGTGGCGTTCACGATGGCCGAAGGGTCGTAGTGGATGGCCACACCGCTTATGAAGCCGCTGGACTTCGTGAACGCTCTGCGAAGGCAAGAACGCATGATTGCGTGAGCTACATCGAGAGCAGCGGTGAAGGCAAGGTACGCACTCGAGGAACTGCTCGTGCGTTATCCCGTCCTCGTTATCGGGGGAGTACGGCTTCCCGGAGAACAGCTTGGACCACTTCTTGTCGAAGTCGATGAGGTCCTGTGCGAACTTGCGCCGCTCGGACTCGTACTGGAGGATGCATGTCAGCAGAGGGTCGGCACTATGCTGATGGGCCACAGGAATGGGTGAGGTTACGCGTACCGTCTTCAGCAAGGACATGTCGGCCCATCCCTTCAGGACATATGCGAGCTTCCAGGCTTCGCGATCGTGTCGGAGTCAGCATACGCTCCGACGTCTGCAAACAGTGACATACCGAGGTTATGCGTGTCTCCCATGCTCGCGTTCAAGCCCTGGCCTGTACACCATCCCTATGTCAGCGAACACACACTGTCCTCCGGCGCCG
Organism: Cerioporus squamosus; assembly: GCA_022592435.1. Taxonomy (NCBI): domain Eukaryota; kingdom Fungi; phylum Basidiomycota; class Agaricomycetes; order Polyporales; family Polyporaceae; genus Cerioporus; species Cerioporus squamosus. The sequence goes on along the minus strand of JABYQS010000229.1, from coordinate 11,063 downwards.
CATATGTACTCACCTGCCTTTGGCGAGTGGGTGTGGCACGCGTCTCCGGCGATGAACGCGCGGTCATTGATCGAGTATCGCTTCGCGACCCGCTGTCCGACTACGACGCAACCACACATCAGTCAGCCCGGCACGAGCATACTTTGCCCACCGAGACCTACCGACGTAGACGGTCCACCAGTTGACCTTCCCATCTTTCGCCTCCATTCTGTACGGGTGGAAGATCTTCTTTCCCTGCTCGATCAGCTTCGCGGGACACGTGCGGTTCTTGTCCACGCGGCCCGTCTGCGGGTCGATGACGTCCTGGAGATCCGTTTGCTGGACGTAGAGCCGGATGAGGTCGTTCTCGCGGGGAATGGTGAAGAGCGTGCCCGCCTCGGAGTGAATGAATGACTGGCAACGGACGTCGGGGAAGTCGGTGTCGGGAAGCATGTCGACGACGCCCCAGATCGAGTCTGCGGAGAAGACAGCGGACGAGTGAAAATATGAGAATTTGAGAGAGGATAGAGCAGTAGTGCCGAGCGCACCGGAGACATCACCCTCCATCTCGATGCCGAGGGTCTTGCGGACCCATGAGTGTGCACCTGCGGACGCGTCAGATCCCAGATCTTGCCAAGCGTGATCGAGGGCACTGACCATCAGAGCCCAGGATGAACTTCGCGTGTACTATCTCGGTTTTGTCCTCCTCGCGGTCGAAGTGCTCGAGCACAGCCTGGGGAAACTCGAATGTTACTGACTATATTATGTCAGTGCAGTGTAGGATCATACCTTAGCCGTGTATGAATCAGGGTTCTTGATGTCTTCAGCAGCTCCCGAGAGCTCGATGGTAGTTGGGACAGTTGAACGCTCGACCTCGAGCCCATGCTGGGACAGAGATTCGAGAATGACATCTTCGATGCCGCCCTGGTGAAGTGTAGCCTGCAGGAATGGTTAATAGCACATAACCATCCGAGTGCCGAGCAGAGCGTACCCCGAAAGGATACCGGGCGCTCTTTGCGAGAACTGTCGCGGACTGCGTCGTCTTCTGTGAAACATTGTTGGCTCACTTCTTGCACTCTGTATTCCGGTGAAGACACACCTTGAGCCCACCATCCGGTGTGGAGTTGTAGAACACCTTTGGACGCCGTGAGTGATTGGAAGCAAGGGTTGGATCGAACTACTGACCGCTTTCCAGACATGCGCAGCCCGTTTCAGCAGCTGCTCTGCAAGTCCGTAACTCTGAGGTGAGGATATGAGCATACAGCCTCAGTACAGGAGAGGAGCTTCGTACTTGTAGGATTTCGATAGTGCGAGGGTGGCAGCCATCAGCTTGTCCGGCGGCGAGACCGAGGGGCCTGTAGATGGGATATGATCCAGGTCAGAACCAGCAATTATACTGGCAGCAACGTCAGCTCACCTCTTGTCTACGATGCGAACCTTGATACCTGCGAGGTTGAGCGCATTTGCGCACATGATGCCTGCGGGGCCAGCACCGATGATAAGTACATCAGTGAAGCTTTCTGTGGCTGGAGTGAGAGCTGCGGTGAAGTCGGTCATCGGATGTGTTGTATGACGACAGATGATTCAACGCACCGCAATCAATGAGCCTCTTATATGCAGCTGCATCTACATACCCACGGAGAACTTGAGATGCGCGAGCCGTCTGCCGGGGTCACAGTCATACCCATGACAAGACTGACTCAACGTACGCCTAGCTGACAGCACGGTAGGGATACCGGCGTTTCGGACGGGCGAAAAGGCAAGGCATATACGCCGCCCGAGCATACCATTTGTTTCGTTTCACAGCGCAACCGGCCAAAAGGCATCATTCTTGCCTGAAACCAAAGAGTTATCGACCGAAAAGTAACCTCGCGGGGCTCCTTTTCGCCCACTGACGCATATGTCAGGGTTGCCTGTCGTGCAGTGCCTGTCGTGACTCGAACGAGTTGGTCAGCAACAGACAGGGAAGCCAGAGAGCTTCAGTGCACAAAGGGTAAGGATCGCCGTTACGCGCTCGACTGTGCGACAAGGTGAACAAATTTGGAGATTGCGGTGATGGGATGAGTGTATCAGGGTGCATCCGACGTCTAAAGGGCTGAAATATCCCATCGAACTCAGCACGATGACATTGCAGATCCGTTTCTCCCGTGGAAAGCACCTTGGACCGGCGATATGCGCCAGGCGCACCGGGGTTGGTTCCATCAACAGAATTGCGCCCGAATGGGTCCATCTAGAGGATTTTCCTATGGTTAATCATGCGGCACATGAGCGGGTTTGCTAACATAGAGGCGTGACCCACCCTTACTCACTATTCACACCTTGAGGCGTCCGAGTCTCCGATTCCGAACGAGGGTCCACCTCACTTAGTCCAATGGCAAGATGCCACGGTCTTCGCATGTAACGAGGTCACAGAGATTCTGGTTCAATATCAACACACAATAGTTCGAAGTCTGTCGCATGGTGCCGTGCTTGATAGTGGTCACGCCGACAGAGTCAGCTCTCGCTGGCAGGCCTCAGGCAGGAAGAGGAGTTGTGGTTATGGTTGGTGTTGAGCTGTGGGCGCTATTGACTGCGCGACCAACGAGCGCTTGTCACCCGTCGAGTCGAACTGGATCAACTCGACCAGGAACAAGCTGTCACCGCCCTCAATCCCAACCGCAACCTCGCCTTGAAGCCTCGCCATCAGTTTCTGAGTCTTTCCCCTCATCCTCTGCATTCTTCCTATGATGACTGAATGATGTTATGAATACGCAAGGTTGCTCAGATATCCAGAACTTCCCCTCGCTCACCAAAGCAGGCGACGAGACTTTCATGGCTTGCTTGAAGGCTTGCGTGGATTCGACGTTATCATGATTTGGCCAGTGTTCCTGAGATATACACCGCCCTTCGCGCCCATAACTTCTTGATGTGCCGCCCATGGCCTCCAGGTTTGTTCGTTCTCTCACCAGCGAGGCCAGATCTTGATGGCCTGCATGAACGTGACAGTGTTGTCTCTCGCGGAGGGAACTGCCACGTAAATACCACTTCACGAATCACCCTCACCTTGAACTTCGAACATGTCCGCCACACTCACAATCCTCGCTGCCCTATGCCTCTGTGTTCTGTTCAGCGCATACCATGTCAGTGCGACGAGAAGACGCAAGCCGTTTCCTCCAGGGCCTCCACCAAAGCCCTTAGTGGGCAATCTTCGCGACATACCTAACGATGGACATGAATGGGAGGCATACGAACGATTAGGACGGAAGTACGGTGCGTATTCCTTGCGAAGCTCGCTCTTCGTACTGATTGAGTTATGTATGGCGTCTGATAGGAAGCGACGTGGTCTACCTGAGCTCTCTTGGCACCCGTCTTCTGGTCGTCAATTCTTTCCAGGCCGCGCGGGAGCTCTTGGACAAACGAGGCGCGCTGTACTCCTCGCGTCCTCGCTTCGTCATGATCTGCGAGCTGTGAGTCAGTCGCAGTCTCACAACGTTCGAGGAACTCAGACCGAGTAATCCATCAGCATGGAGTGGAACTGGAACATGGCCCTTATGCCATACGACAAGACTTATCAGGCGTACCGCCGCACCGTCCAGCAGGAGTTTCAGCCCTCCCTTGTGGCGGAGACTTACCGACCCGTGATCATGGCAGAGGTTAACGCACTCCTGCGCCGCCTCTTCACTACTCCGGAGAACTTCAGGGAGCATATCAAGCAGTGAGTACTGCACACGTCGCCCACCGGGTCGAAGATTTGCTCATATTTGTGACCAGAACTGTTGGTGCGATCATCATGATGATCACCTACGGCCACCAAGTCACTTCTATGGATGACAAATTCATTCGGATGGCTGAGCTGGTGCGCGAATACGCCGAGAAGACGCCCGGGAACAGCGCGGTAGACATCTTTCCAATCCGTGCGTCGCAGAATCCCATCTGTGCGTCTCGCTAGTGACCATTCTGCAGTGAAGTATCTTCCGACGTGGTTTCCCGGCGCCGGCTTTCACAAGCATGCGCGTATTGGGCGCGAGCTCTCTGCTGGCATGCGCCGTGGCCCCTTCGAAGCAGTCAAGAAGCAAATGGTACGTTGCCCTCAATTGAGTCCAGCTTCTGCACGCTGACGAGGGATGGTCTCAGACTGCAGGGACCGCTCGGGCGTCTCTGGTGACACGGCTCCTACAGAGTGACGCGCAGCCCGATGGCATGGACAAGGATGAGTTTGTCATGAACAGCGCCGGGGTTGTATACAGCGGTACGCCTCGTTCACCCCATGCGCGGCACCATACTGAACTCAATGCTCATCGTCGTAGCTGGAGCTGACACGGTGCGAGCTCACTCGGATGATGACTACGCGGACGGCTTCTCACCTTGACAGCAGAGCGTTTCCGCACTGATCAACTTCGTCCTCGCTATGACGCTCTACGCTGACGTCCAGACGCGCGCGCAGGAAGAACTAGACCGTGTCGTGGGTCGAGACCGGTTGCCGACTCTCGCGGATCGCGGAGAGCTGCCGTACGTCTCGAACCTGGTCAAGGAAACCTTGCGTTGGATGCCAGTCTCGACGCTCGGTGCGTATTCCCATCGCCTCGTTCACTATGAATGGATCGCTCATTTCAGACACAGGAATACCGCATGCGACCTCTGAGGCAGACGAATATCGCGGCTGGTACATTCCCAAGGGGACAATCGTGCTCGCGAACATCTAGTACGTCTATATCCTCCGCACTCTGCTCGACAGAAGGGTCTGACACCGGTATACTCCAGCGCCATGCTTCACGACGAGAGCGTGTACAAGAACCCTCGCGAGTTCAACCCCGACCGGTTTAGCCCCTCCGAGGAGAACCCGATCGGCGAGCAGGACCCCGCGCGGGTGGCATTTGGGTTTGGCAGAAGGTACGTTAACGTTCCAGTGCAGCCTGGCTTGCGCCATCCACCCTCGGATCTCTTTGCTGAACAAGTTGGTGTGTCTTCGAACCAGAATCTGTCCAGGAAGGTTCTTCGCGGACGATGTCGTGTGGCTCGCCATCGCCTCTATGCTGCACGCCTTGCGCATCTCGAAGCCTGCGCCCGCGGCCGGTGCTGATGACGTGGAGATTAGGTGGTGTTCTGGGCTCGTAAGGTTCGTGCCAGTGCGCCATGCGGTTCGCGCCATGCTGCTGGGACGCTCCCACTCACGTATTGTCTGGCCCCGGTTTAGCGTACCGTCCGAATTCTCCTTCAAGATTGAACCTCGGTTCGCGGGCGCACAGGACTTGGTTACCAGTGGGGGAGGGGACTCCGCGTCGTGATTGGTCCCGATGTACAGTTTGTGTCGTCGCCCGTAAGTTATCCTCACATGGTTATGTTCCCCTGCGGCGTCGGCCTCGTTCTCTTCTTCTAGACGCCACTCTGGACAGGACCGCAGGACGGTGCATGCAGATAACCGTTACCGGCAGGTAAGGACAGCTTCACCAGCTGCGTCGTGCCGCACGTAGTATTCATTCCCACGAAGCCATTGACTCCGCTCCGATAGTTCTAAGTTCGCTCTAGAAGGTTGCTGCACTAATCGAGCTCGAGTCCTGCCTTGCCTGCGACGACCTGATGCGCATGACCAACAACACCGTCGAGATATATCAAGAATGCATCTGACCAGCAGCCACTTCTCGTTGCTCGTGAGACCCCCGTCATGTCCTCTGCTACCCCCGACCCCGCATTCGTTGCTCAGTACTCCAGTTTGTACGTTCTCATTTCTCTGAGTCCCCATCCGATGGGCGCCGACATTGGCACATACACATTTCCAGCCTCCTCAGCAATTATTGCGCTATAGCAGCGAGCGGTGAGTGGCCGGTCGGGACCCCAAGATTCCCCTCTAAAGTGACCGAGCTAATGCTGTTAACTTGCAGCGGTATTCATATACGAGTATCTGATCACTTTAGGAGACGAGGTCAATTTGTTCTGGTCACGGCGGTTGACCGGGGCGACCCTCCTGTTCGTCTCGAATAGGGCCCTCGTCATGTGGGCGCATATCTTCACCATGGTCACCAGCTATATTCCCATCTCTCCTGCAGTGAGTCACTCATTATGCTGCTGGTTCGCGTTTAACTCATTTCTGTCTTGCAGAGGTGAGGATTCACGCGTCCAAAGGGTTTGCGCAATGCGGCCCCCTCACTCCTAGTCTGTTAGCTGTGCAGACTCCGCGAGGGCGAGTCGGGTGTTTGTGATAATCCAATATGTACCATGGGCAGGTGAGTATCGGTTCGCTTCAGGACCTCATCGAGGTGGTTGACAGCACAACTCAGCATTCTCAACGCTACGAGCGTTTGCACTCACCCGACTGTGGTCGCTCTCCATATTCGTTCTCCTCCTCTCGAGCGTCCCTATCGGGATCAACTTTGTGAGTGTCCAGGATCTCAAGCAGCATTGAATGGTGGTCATTGACAGACGGCGTTGCCTTCTCCGACAGACTAACTTTGGCTTCACGCCCGGTGGCGTCGTCGTTCCGCCTCTAGGATGCGTGTACTCAGATTCCCTCCCTGCGGATTTGGCGAACAGGTTCGTCATTCAGTCCGCATCCTCTTCAAAATGCGTGAAACTAACCAACTGGTAGTCGTACGTGCAATGCTATCTTATGGTGCTTGGAGGTCGTCAGTAACAGCCTGTCTTTCACCCTTCCTGAAGTCACGATCGCGTCCCGGACGTGTCTCATCTCCGCAGACTTGCTTCTCGTGGTCACGACGTGGTGGAAGTTGTCGAGGGGCAGCACGCAACATCGACAAAAAGGGTCGTTCGTGTACGTTCTTCTACGAGACGGTGCGTGTTCCTACCCTCGACGTAATCATACAACTACTAAGAACTGTTACAGGAACCATCTACTTTATGTGAGACTCCCCGTCGGCAGACAGCCTGCGCAGAAAGAGGAAGCTAATCGTCATGCACCTCCTAGAGCCTTGCTCGTCTTGAACGCCCTACATCTTACCCTGACACTCCTCTCGGTGAGTCTCGATGCTCCATGTCTCGTCCACCTCTATCTGACAGCTTCTTAGCACACACAAGCACTCCAGAGTGTCAGCGTGGTCACCCTGTTCACCGAACCGTACGTCGTCCTCCCCTCAGCATCACATGTTGACTCACTCGTCCCCTCCGTTCCAGGCTCACTGGGATTCTCGTCTCACGCTTCCTCCTGAACCTCCAGTCCGCGAACCAACAGGTTCTCCATGTCGACTCGAGCCTGGCGTCCGACACGGGAGGAACGTCCGAGTCGCTCGTGTTCGAGAGAGTGATCGGTTCCTTGGGCTCGCGGACGTTAGCAGAACACGAGGACGAGGAAGACGACACTGGCGAAGCAGCGATCATGGACGCGAGTGCAAACGGCGCGGAGTTCTCTCCGAGCGATGCACACCAGGGCGTCGAGGAGAAGATGGAGCACTAGATCGACATGGACGTGTTGGTGGAAATCTTTGTACCGTTAGACTGCAATGCTGTGATACCAGCCATGTGTAATATGTCTTGATTCTGATTCTCAACACTCGTGTGTCGACCATCGCATGGAGGATTGGCTCACTGCTTGCGACCCTGTCCTGATCCACCGGGCAGGTGAGCCGACAACTCCTTCAAAGCGGTGGGTCTCTGTCGGGGCCAGATGTTGGCAGCAGACATCAAGGTCGCGATCTCCGCAGCAAACCGTCCTAAATGCAGGAGTCCAGGACAACGACCATCGTACACCTCAATAATAGATCGTACAGCTCACTCACACTTCCCTCATAGCAGTTTAGCCACGGCCCCAGCGGAGCCTGCCACCACCGCTGGCCACGGTCCTCACCCCACAGTTGAGCTTTTTCCCGCGATCCGTCCAAACACAACAGCCTCCAGCAACGACGACCCGCCGAGCCGATTGCGCCCATGCACGCCCCCGATCGCTTCCCCCGCTGCGAACAGCCCAGGTATAGGCGTCCCATCCGCGTTCAGGACGCGCGCGTCCTCGTCGACGACGATCCCGCCCATAGTCTGCATGCGTGCCAATGTCAGAAGTCTGTCTACGCAAAGAAGATGATACTCCGGGGGGTTGCTCACGTAGTGCACGACGGGAGTCATCTCTGCTACCAGGAGAGGCTCGTCGAGCTTGTAGATTGCGTTGGTGGTGTTCGCTGAGTGACAATGAATGGTCAGCACGGCGGCAGTGAGCCCAGATCGACCAGGGACGGCTCACTCTTGCCAAAGAGATCCTTCGTAGCACCCTGTGCGTACGCTGTATGCGCCTCAAAGGTCGACTCCAGGTTCGGCAGCGGGATCTTGGTGTCCTCGGCGAACGCCGCTGCGGACTCGTACTCCCGCATCAAGCCCTTCGACTTGTAGAACCCCACTGTATGCGCCGTCAGCACGATGACCTCGGGGACAGCGAAGTCAAGCAGCAGTCAGACAGACCATGGGCTTCAAGCGTCTTCGCCGCCTGCAGGTTCAGCAGCAGCCGCACCGGCGCCCGTCCCGCTCTCACAACCTCCTGCATCTTCTCCGTGACCGTGTCCCGCCGCTCGAGCTCGTCCACGAAGCGCGTTCCGTCCTTGTCGACCAGGATACCCCCCACTCCGCGCAGCGCCTCGGCCGCAAGGAACTTGGTCTTCGCGCTCGGGTCCTTCGGGTCGACGAAGCCCGTCGGGTGCACCTGCACCTGGTCCATGTCGCACAGCGCGCCCCCGATGGAGACGGCGAGGCGATGCCCGTCGCCGGTGGCGTGGTCACCGTTCGTGGTGGGCACGATGAGCAGCTCAGGTCGAAACTGCGACAGGTACCCGCCGTCTGCGTAGTCTGCGGCGTAGCCTCTGGCGTCCAGACCTAGCAGTCAGGAACCCGCTTCAGCAAAGTATGCGCACACAAGCAAACTCACCCGGTAGCGATCACAACCGAGCCCTCCTCCGTCTTCTTCTCTCCACCGACCTTGTACTCGACACCGCTCACGCGCCCGCCCTCCTGGAGCAGCCGGACGACCTTCGCGCCCTTCAGGATCGTCGCGCGCTCTGGCTGGGCCTCGAGCTTCTTGACGAGCGCGGATGTCATGGCCCAGCCGGGGGAGCCGCCCTTCCCTCGGTGGGTACGCGGGACGCTGTGTCCCCCGAGCTGGGCGACGAGAGAGAGGTCGACGCCGAAGTTGTCCGTGAGCCATTCGAGAGTCGGGACGGAGTGGTCTGTGAGCGTCTTGATGAGGTGCGAGCGCGCGAGGTCGCGCGCGGACGCGACGGTGTCGTTGTAGCTGCCGAGGGGAAGACACGGGTGTTGATATCGCAAACGGTGGGCTAGAAGGAGAAGGAAGGTGCACGTACAATGCTTCCGGGGAGTCGACGATGTCTTGCTGCTTCTGTGCAGCCGTCCCTGCGCCATTAATACCCGAACTCGCCTTCACAGAGTTTCCTCCCAATCTTGCGGCGCGCGTCAGCACTCAAAGTCAGTCTGGGACCGGAGACTAGAGAAGACTTACGAGGGCTTCTTGTCGAGCAATACAACTGTTGCGCCGTTCTCCAGCGCTGTGTGCGCAGCACTGAGGCCTGCGAGACCACCGCCAACGACGATCGTACGCGGTGCGGTCATGACGGCGCGCCGGAAGAGTAGTCTGTAGGCAAGGAATGATATGGCGGCGACGGTGAGAGATCTGACTATATATCCGTGGGTTAGACGAGGCATGCGTAAGAGATTGCGTACTTACGCGTTGCTTATATGCGGTCTGCTGACCGGGCGAAGGTTGTGCGTTCTCGACCAATTCTAGGCAAAGCCTCGCTGTTGAGGCGGAGACAGTCCAGACTGACCCTACTTACACGCGCTGTTGAAGGATGAGATCGATGTAAGACATGGCGTGCGTTCTCCTTGACAAACGGTCATCGTAGGGCGACGTCCATTGACGCATACAGCGAGCAAGCTCGAAAGCGCGGAGGACCGTCGCGTTTCGCAAGCGCCGTCGTCTTCGAGAATATGGGCGACGACTACGGAGTAGACACTCGCGTACGTCTGGTGAAAGTGGTCACACGAGTTCTGAAGAAGTAGATCGCCATCGTCCAAGACAGCGTCGGATGCCCCAGGGTCGCTGATGCAGATCATGTAGTGTTGCCGCGAGTTCGAGTTAAACTCGCGAGTTGCGAGTTCCGAACTCACGGAGTGGAGCAACTCGCGAGGCGAGGCAATCCACTCGCTCACATCGATGCAACTCGCTCCCAGCAGCGCCCGCATCTGATTGGTCGACAGGCCTGGCAAGACTCCACCTAGGCGCTCGCCAGGGCGCTCGTTTTTGGGCTGCTTCCCCCGAGTCCCCCGCACCTCAAATTTCAGACTCCCTGGGATAGGTATGCTAGAGGACAGCATCCCGGACGGCCTCAGAGCCCTACTGGGCTTAGAATAATGCTCACTGAAGTAAATTTTGGGGAGTTTATGGCTCCTGCTGCCAGAATGTCCAAACTGGGGCAACTCGTGAGTTAAACTCGCAACTCGCCTCGGTCTGGCTCGGTGGAGCGAGTTAGACCGAGTGGCGCCAACTCGCCTCGCCTCACCTCACCTCGCGGCAACACTATGCAGATGGTGAAGATGGTGGTCGGAGGCAGGCCCATAAGCGCCGTTGGACTTGCCTGGACGGACGACGACGGCCCCCATTCCTTCGACTCAGCCATGACCATGACCACTCTCGAGCGACGCCCGCGACTTTCTTTCTGGACGAGACAAGCAACGAAGAGGCGACGAGCATGAAGAGGTACAAGCTATGTATGTAAGCACGCGGACATGCGTGACCCTCTGAATCTGGTCGAGTTTGCCCTACGCTCGACCAGCTGCTTCGTCGAGTATTCGAACTCTGGGGTCGTGTATAGGTGGTCCTCGTTACTTGCCACTCCCCTCCCTCTGCTTCTGTGCCCGCTCGGCGATGGTCTGTGCCCGCTCGGCGATGGTCTGTGCCATGCACCTCCCAAGCTCGCTCCCCAGCGCCTCGAAACCCTGAATCGTGCCCTTCCTGTCTCCCTCGGGCAGCTCCTGGCTCATCTTCCACTTCCCGTCCATGCTCGTGATCTCTATCTCCACCCCCACAATCGCCTTCTTCAGCAGCGCGACGTAGCTCTCCGGCGCCTCCTCCACCGTCCACGGCCTCTCGTACCCCATGA
>JABYQS010000228.1:0-50970 GCA_022592435.1 Cerioporus squamosus | reverse complement strand
ACTAGGCGCGTAGACACCAGACGTCGATCGGCGACGGTCTGAGGGGCGAGCGGCGAGGAGCCGAAAAGGGGGGAGTAGAGAGAAAGCTCGACGAGGGCAGAGCGGCGACCGGCTCGGAGGCACGAAGTCGTCGATAGCTAGTCTTCACGCGCACTGCGACAGACTAGTCCCAATGACCAGGTTATATTAGCACAGAGACAAGGGGAAAGTACATGGGGGAAAGCGCACCTAGTCCCAATGACCAGGAGGTCGAGATGGGGACCAGGTAAGCGCTGGGAGGGCCTTATATACTAGTCTACTCTGAACAATCACGTGCCAGTGGAAGTGACTCATGCGGGAAAGGGAGCGAGGCTGTACGAGTGGGAGACAAAAGGGTGGGAAAACACATGGTAACGGGATGGTAAGTGCGAGAACAAGGCATGCGGTCGCGGGAACAGAGCATACGGGCGCGAGAATGAAATCAAGGGGTCCAAAATGGGATGTGTACGAAGTAGGAAAGGGATCAAGATGGGAAAGTGGAAGTTCCAGGGAAAACGAAAAGGGGTGCTGGTCCACTGACCGTGACATTACCCCCCTCCTAAGTCCGACGGTCCCCGACGGACCTAGAGCCCGGGCGTCGTCCAGAGGCCCATTCGAATGGGGACGGCTCAGTGACGGTCAGGTTGTGTAGGGGTTGCCAGGGTAGGGAGTCGAACACGGTGGAGGCAATGCGTCGAGGGGCGTTGGGGTTACGCTGGTGGAACTCATCGATGAGCTCCTGACAGTGGGTGAGGCCTTTCGCGGGTTCCCAACTGTCATCGCCCTCACCGTATCCCTTCCAGCGGACCAGGTACTGGAACTGATTGCGGTAAGTGCGACTGTCCAGGATTGCCTCAACCTCGTACTCCAGTTCGCCCTCCACCTCGACCGGTTCTGGTGGGGGTGGTTGTTCTCCATTGACCTCGTTACCCTTCCAGGGTGTGAGACGGTCAACGTGGATCACGTCGTGCCGGTTCTGCATGGACGGAGGTAGCGAGAGACGATATGTGAGGTCGCCGGTCCGTTCGAGGACTTCATACGGGCCTAGGCGACGTGGACCGAGCTTGCGACTGGCCTGATGGATGGTGACGTCTCGTGCGTCCAACCAGACACGGTCGCCCACCTTGAATTCGTGAGGCTTAGGCTTCCCGAGCTCGAACCGTTCCTTCATCGCCACCTTCTCCATACGCAGGGCCGCCTCAGCCTCACGTCGTACCTCTCGCAGTGTCTCTAGGCGCTGGTCCAGGGTAGGGAATCGGGTGCGACCGCCGACGGGTACTGTGAAGTTCGGGCGGTAACCGTAGACCACTTCGAAGGGGGACATGTTATGAGCGGAGTGAACGCGGTTGTTGAGGACGAATTCGGCAGTGGGGAGGTGGTCGACCCAATCGTCCTGGCGTGAGTTCGTGAAGAGGCGGAGGTGCTTCTCCACCTCCTGATTCGCGCGTTCCGTCTGTCCGTTCGACTGGGGGTGGTAGGCTGTGGTCAAAGCGTGTTGAATCCCTAGCTTCTGGTAGAGCGCTTTCATGAAGCGTGCGGCAAACTGGGGACCTCGATCGGAGACGACTTTACCGGGAATGCCATGGAGGCGGAAGATCTCGCGGTAGTGGATGTCCGCTACTCCCTCAGCGTCGACATCTGTGGTCGTGGGTAGGACATGGACCTGTTTGCTGTAGTGGTCCGTGTAGACGATGATCGCGTCGTAACCCTTGACCTTGGGAAGCCCTGTGATGAGGTCGACACCCATGGTCTGCCACAGCCCTTCTGGCACGTCGTGGGGGTGAAGGGTTCCATGGGGGTGGCGAGGAGCTTTGCGACGCTGACAGACGTCACACCCTTCGACGTACTTACGCACGAATGCAGCCTGCTGGGGCCACCAGAAGAGGCGGTCTACCAGTTCGAGTGTGCCGTTCCGTCCTGGGTGACCAGCCGTGATGGAATCGTGGCAGAGGGAGGTGACGCGTTTGCGGAGGTTTACGTCTGGAGGGACGTACAGCTTTCCGTGCCGATAGATGAGTCCGTCAACCACCTCCCACTCCAGGAGACCATTCGTCAGCTTGCGCGGACCCTTCTCCTTGAGAACGCGAAGGGCTTCGACGACCTCTGGGTCCTGAAGCTCTGCCTCGCGGATCTCCTGTTCGAGGGTGCTCGTGTCCGTGAGGGTAGCCGCGAGGGCCGCGAAGCGTTCTGGACCGAGGACGATCTGCTCGCGATTGTCGTCAGCATCCGAGACCTGGTGGGTGGGGAGCCGTGACAAGGGGTCGGCCTGGGTGTTGGTCTTCCCAGGCTTGTGCGTGAGGCGGAAGTCGAACCGGCTCAGGTACAGTGACCAGCGGGCCTGACGACGGCTGAGGTTCTGGGCCGTACGCCAGTACTCCAGGTTGCGGTGGTCCGTGACAATCTCGAAGGGTTCTGGAAGCCCTTCCAAGTAGTGTCGCCAGTCCTCCAAGGCGCGTATGATAGCCAGCATCTCCCGGTCGTAGATCTCGTAGTTCCGCTCCGCGTCCGTCATCGACTCCGATCGGAAGGCCACTGGGTGCCACAGCCCGTCGTCCAGTTTCTGCAGGAGCACTCCACCTGTTGCGAATCCCGAAGCGTCTACCTCCAGACGAGTGGGTCGCGCAGGGTCCCAAGAGACCAAGACGGGCTCCGAGGTAAAGGCGTCCTTGAGGGCCTGGAAGGCACGTCGCTGTGCTAGACCCCATGTCCAAGGGACGTCCTTCTTGGTCAGGTCATTCAAGGGCCGCGCGTGCTTCGAAAAGTCACGGATGAAGCGACGGTAGAAGTTGGCGAACCCCAGGAAACCTCGCAGTTCGCGTAGGTTCTTCGGGGCCGGCCACTCCGTAACCGCCTTGACTTTGACTGGATCCATTGCGACCTCGCCTTCTCGGATAACCAGGCCTAGATACTCAACCTCCGTGCGCTCAAACTCGCACTTCTCTGGGCGGAGGTAGAGATCGTGTTCCTGGAGACGTCGCAGGACCTCATGAGTGACTCGACGGTGTTCCTCCAGGGTGGTGGAGAAGATGAGGATGTCGTCCAGGTAGACAGCGACCTTACCCGCAGCAATGAGATCGGCAAAGATGGAGTTCATGAGGGCCTGGAACGTCGCTGGGGAGTTTGTGAGCCCGAACAGCATGACCCGCGGCTCGAACAACCCCTGGTTGGTAACGAAGGCGGCCTTCCACTCGTCACCCTCCTTGATGCGGACATTGTGGTACCCCCAACGAACGTCGAACTTCGTGAAGTACCGCGCCTGACGGAGTCGGGAAATGATATCAGCAGCAAGTGGGAGAGGGTAGCGGTTCTTCACCGTGAACTCATTGAGCTTCCGGTAGTCCTGGACCAGCCGAAGCTTGCCATCCTTCTTCTTGACGAAGAAGACGGGGGATGCCATCGGGGACTTTGAGGGGACGATGTAGCCTTTGCGCAGGTTCTCCTCCAAGAACCGGTCCAACTCCTCCTGCTCGTTCGGGGGCATAGGGTACACCTTGGAGCGGAGTGTCTCGGGCGCGTCAGGCTTGAGGTCGATTCCGTGGTCGTACGGCTTGTGTTCGGGAAGCCGTTCCGACTCGGACTCAGAGAAGACCTTGGAGTATTGGCGATACTCTTCAGGCACAATCTCCTCGAACGACCGTGTGGGCTTGTCCTGGTTCGCTTTCTGAGCGAGCTCCGTGGAGTAGGTGTACCCGGCGGCGCACCACATCTCCTCGGTCGAGTCCTCCAGTACTCCGGCCTTCCACCATTTCCTGCGCTGCACCCGGTTGGCGGCGATCCGTTCCACGCCCGGGGTCCAGTCAGCGGCTAGGGTTTCCGTCCCTTCTTCCTTCTCCTCGGCCCCAATCTCCATCGTACCTCCCTGCCAGTCAATGTCCGGATTGACCCTACGTAACCAAGGTAAGCCTAGTACGACGTCTTCGGGACCCAGATCTGTAACGAGGAATTCGAGCCATTCTACGTAATCGCCCATGGAGAGTTGTAACCTAACAAAATGCGTAATACTACCTGCAGTATTCTTGGAACCATCAATATTGTAAAGGGGAATGTGTCTTGGTAACGTATGTAGGAAAATGGTATGCTTCTGTACGAATCGTCGACTAATGAATAGCGCTGTCGCTCCACTATCTATCATAGCTGCAGTACGTACGCTACGGTGCCGGCCTTTGAGTAACACGTTCACATGGAAGTGGGAACTGGTAGGGTTTAATTCGGGATAACACAAGAACTAACACTATCGTACATGCACGTGGTACTCGAAAGGGGAGGGGTTGTAGTAGTATCGGAGGGCGTCGCTGCGGCAGCTTTCGCGCGCGCCCGTTCTAAAAAGACTGCTGGAGGGCAGCGATCTGCTCTGCAAGGAGCTTCTGCTGTTCCATCAGCTGCGCCAGCAACACGCTGGTGTCGACTGCAGAAGGGGTCGACGTGGAGGCAGCGGTCTGAGCTTCCCCTTCACCCTCCACGGTGGCGGACGCCCTCTGCGAGCGCGGCTTCTTGAGGAACTTGTCCATGCAGACTACCTCGCGATGACCCGCGCGACGGCAGTAGTTGCAGATCTCCCGATCGTGGCCGCCGTCCTTCTTGACGTGCGCCTCGGAGCCACAGCCGTAGCACTTGCCGCGCATGAAGCGGTTGAAGTCCTCGCGGGTACGGGTGGCATCCACGTCCATAGCGTTGGGGTCCCGGGCGGCGGGTGTGAACGGGGTGGTGTGCACGGCAGCAGGGGTTCTAGTCGAGGGGGTAGGGAGTGTCCTTCCCTGCTGGCGGGCCTTCTCCGCGCGCCGCTGACGGACACGGACATCGATGTCAGCAGTGACGGTGATGAGCTCCTCGAGCGTTCCAATGGGGCGAGCGGTGTGCACCAACTCGTCCTTGATTGCATCGGAGAGGTGCTCGTAGAACCGGTCTCGGAGGTCGGCGCCTGAGTAGCCCGTTCGACCAGCAAGCTCCTTGAACCGTGCGGCGTACTCCGGGACGGTGAGGGAGCCCTGGTAGAGCTTCCGGAGACGCTCCTTTGCGTCGACGGCCTCGTCCACGGACTCGAACCGGGCCTTGAACTGTGACCGGAACTCGTTCCAGTCGTTGTTGAACGGCATGTGGCCCAGGGTGAGCTGTTCCATGGCCGGGGTGGCCCAGAGGGCGGCGTCATCCTGCAAGTACGAGAGGACGGTACGGATCCATTGGTCGTTACGGGGACCAACAGCATTCCCGGCAGCGTCGAGGTGGTTGAGGGACGCGCCTTGGGTCATAGCCCACATCGTGAAGGCCGCTAGGAAGCGACGTGCCTCTCCGCCCTGTTCTCCCTTGAACGGCGCGGGCTTCTGAACCGCCTTCGACGAGTTGTTGGCCTGAGTGGCAGAGGCGAGCTGCGTCATCGATTGCGTGAGGAGGGCCATCGATTGGAGGAGGAGTTGAGTGGCGTCGGGAGCTTGGGCAGGAGCAGGCTGAGCCGCCGCTGGTTGCGCAGCTTGAGCGGCTTGTGCGTGTTGGGCAGCCTGGGCTGGCTGTGCCGGCTGAGGGTTAGCCTGCTGGGCTGCTGCTGGGTTCTGAGCCCCTGGTTGCCCTTGGTCGGCCATCGCAGGTGGTGCTGACGGTGGACGAGAGGGGGTGATCACAGGTGATGGGGGTGCAGCGATAAGAGCAACGACCTCGTGTTCGTCGATCGGGGTGCTTGGAAGGGGGGAGTGTGTGGTGGGTGACTCTGCAACGGGAGAGTCGGGGACAGGGATGAAAGTTTCGGAGTAGGCTTCGACGTTGATGCGACTGGGGCGATAGTGACGATTGGGGCAAGGGTTCTGCTCACAGGATTCCCAGTACCACGCGTTATCCTCCGGATCCTTCCTCCGATGGACGTATTCTTGGTCTTCGGTATCCCAGGCGTGGTGTCTGCGGGAACAGTCCAGGGTGACGGGGTGGCTTGTCGAGCGATGGGGACACTCTTGTCAGAGTGTCAGCACCGATGAGGGATCTCGACCTAATGTCGCGGCGACTAGGCGCGTAGACACCAGACGTCGATCGGCGACGGTCTGAGGGGCGAGCGGCGAGGAGCCGAAAAGGGGGGAGTAGAGAGAAGCTCGACGAGGGCAGAGCAACGACCGGCTCGGAGGCACGAAGTCGTCGATAGCTAGTCTTCACGCGCACTGCGACAGACTAGTCCCAATGACCAGGTTATATTAGCACAGAGACAAGGGGAAAGTACATGGGGGAAAGCGCACCTAGTCCCAATGACCAGGAGGTCGAGATGGGGACCAGGTAAGCGCTGGGAGGGCCTTATATACTAGTCTACTCTGAACAATCACGTGCCAGTGGAAGTGACTCATGCGGGAAAGGGAGCGAGGCTGTACGAGTGGGAGACAAAAGGGTGGGAAAACACATGGTAACGGGATGGTAAGTGCGAGAACAAGGCATGCGGTCGCGGGAACAGAGCATACGGGCGCGAGAATGAGATCAAGGGGTCCAAAATGGGATGTGTACGAAGTAGGAAAGGGATCAAGATGGGAAAGTGGAAGTTCCAGGGAAAACGAAAAGGAATGAAAAGGGGTGCTGGTCCACTGACCGTGACAACCTGCTCCAGAGCCGCAGCAACCGCAGCAGCCTGAGCAACCACCACCTGCTCCTCATCCGCAAGCTCCTCGTCACCAACGGCGTCGTCATCCACCTGAGGGTGGAAATGCTCCTCCTCGTCGCTCTCCTCGAGAGAACAAGCGGAAGATGCCAGAGCATCACACCAGAGACAATGTCTACGGTGATGAACCTCCCGCTCAAGTAGATGCACGTACGGATAAGGACGGTGATCAGCGTGAAGCAGAAGCAATCCTAGCCTCTCTCTTCTATTCGCGGTATAAGTCTGGCATTCCTGAGCATCATAAGGACGCCATGGCTTCACCAGATCGTGAGCATTGGATTGCGGCTGAACGTTCGGAGTATGAGTCTCTCATGGCGAACAAGACTTGGGTCTTGGTTCCTCGCCCTAAGGACCGATCCGTTGTCTCATGTCGCTGGGTCTATGATCGTAAATCAGATGGTCGCTACAAAGCACGTCTGGTTGCACGAGGCTTTACGCAAGTCTATGGGAAGGACTACCATGAAACCTTCTCTCCTGTGGCTCTATTCGAGTCTATCTGGTATCTCTTGGCGCACGCTGCCCTAGAGGACTGGGAGATCGATGCGATGGACGTTAAGACTGCGTTCCTCAACGGGGACTTGGACGAGGAGGTCTACATGGAACAACCCAAGGGCTGGGTCGTGAAAGGCAAAGAGGACTACATTTGTCTGCTTAAGAAGGCCATCTACAGTTTTAAGCAAGCCTCTCGCCAATGGAACAAGAAGATTCATGAATCGCTCATTGGACAGGGATTTGTTCGGACATACTCTGATGCCGGAGTCTATGTATACCGCCGACAAGGGGGGGATTCAGACCCAGACCGTGTCACGATCATTGTCCTCTATGTCGACGACCTACTTCTCATGGGTGACAGTCGAGGGCATATTGACAAGGTCAAGAAGGCGCTTGGCAAGCAGTATAAGATGACGGACTTGGGTCCTATTCAGCGATTCCTTGGTCTTCGTATACGTCGAGATCGTCTCTCACGGACACTTGACATCGACCAGGAAGAGTACATCGAGGCCATTCTCGAGAACTATCAGATGGCCAGCTGCAAGCCTGCGCGTACTCCTCTCCCTGCTGGTGCAGTTATCGAAGCTGCTACCACAGAAGCACCGGCAAAGTTGCGTCAGCGTTTCCAGAGCTTGATGGGCAGTCTTCTCTATGCCTGTCTTGGGACGCGACCAGATATCTCGTATGCCATCAACCGTCTGGGCAAGTACAGTGCGAACCCTGCCGACGATCACCTTGATAGACTTCTCTATGTATTATGGTATCTCCGGGGTACATCGCATTATCGCCTACGATATGACGGTGCATCTAATGCCGGCCTGATCGCGTATTCCGATTCAGACTGGGCAGAAGATCGCGACGATCGGCATTCGCAGACCGCTTTCGTCTTCCTGATGGCAGGAGGTGCCGTGTCTTGGGCATCTCGACGTCAACAGACCGTCTCTCTCTCGTCCACTGAGGCAGAGTACAAGGCGGCTTCAGACACTGCTCGTCAGATGATGTGGCTTAGAACGTTTGGCGATGAGTTAGGGGATGACATGGGCTCGGCTACGCCGATGTGCGTCGACAACCATGGTGCTATTCACCTTGCGTTGAACCCAGCCGTCAACCGGCGTTGTAAGCACGTCGAGACGCACTACCACTTCGTACGCGAATATGCCGAGACTCCAACATGACATCTACATGGACATCTATGCTATTCCTAGTGAGGAGAATCTGGCAGATCCGTTGACCAAGAATGCTTCACTGCACGTCATGGAGTACTTCGTGGCAAATTCGGGTCTCGTTACCTCCGCGTCTTGAACGAGTGGGAGTGTTGAACTTACTATGGACTATGGACATTAGTTGCGCATTAGGCGCTATGGGCACAGCCTCTTACGATTAGATCTTAGGCTATGCTTCTTCCTTTCCTTTTAGGGTACGTTGTACGAAACCATGTGGTTACCTGGCTTCTCTTTGTTTCCAGTCCATTCCAGTGCGTTCTGCAACGCTCCGGACCTTTCTAGTTCTTTCTAGATATCTCTGGGCTGTACTAGACATGCCCTTGTGACCTTGTATTTGTCGTATCTTCGTCATCCTTCGTCATTGTCTGAGTCATCCCTACTCGTTCTGACTCAGACAGCATTATGCTCTCCTTTCTGTCGCTTACTCATGCTACTCCAGACACAGTATATGAGGAGGGACTCTTGAGCTTCGTCTCCTCAGTCTTTTGCTCTACTGACTGAGGACTCGTGTTGTCCACTCGTCTGCTAGTCGTTGCGACTTGCCTTCACAGGTTCAGACTTCATCATCCAGACAGGGATATACTACTCCCATCCGGCCCTGTATCTTGGGCATGTATGAGCACACAAGGCTGAGACACTCCAGCGTGTCCCGACAGCCTTCGAGGAGTTGCATGAGGTCGATGGCCACCAGCGCGGGAGGAACCGGAAAGGGATCTGGGACGGGGAGGGCTAACCCTGCCCGGACGAGGCGCGAGAGCATATTATTCCTCAGAATGTTCCAGGAACGGTGATCGAGCAGGTCAAGCGTAAGATCTGTGATGGATTACAGCTTCGACACCGCGCGTACTATCAGCTCCTCGTTCGACCACTCGTCTGTCATGTTGTGCCCGCCGATGTACAGAGACCTGAGTGCAGAGCCGCAATCTGCAAGCTCCAAGAAGAATGCCGCGATCGACATCGTAGACTCCATCGGATGAGCAGGGGATTCAAGCACAGCACCCGTAAGGATCGAAAGCGACCGGGGGCGTCCGCGCGCATGAAGAGCAAGAAAGACGCGATCTGCCGGCGTGTGTAGAGTTCCATGTCGGTGCTCCTCAACATCGTCTTGCCGCCTTCACGATGCAGGATGTGGCATGTCTTCACCATTCGCGACTTGGTCTCAAGATCTGCGACCGCAATGATGTTGAGGAGGATATCGAGGTGTAGCTTCCACCGCTCCATTCTGGCGAACTGGCAGCTTCCTGCAGCAAAAGACATGAGAATAGTAGTCAGTGATAGGTGCTTTATATCATGTGTAGATGCTTACGGCTGCTGTATGTTCAGCGTTGTGGTGACAGTTGGATTCTAGCAGGGCCGGCCGATCCCGAGAGGCTGGCGCCGCATGTTCAGACGAGCGCTTCATGCACCGCAGCCTGCACGTTGAACGTTGCATTCACGTTGAACGTTTGAACCTGAGCCCAGCTGAGTGCGTCTTGTCCAGGTTTTGTCACGGCAGCACACGAGAAAGCGCGCTCGGCGGTTGATCGCTTCATCCTCAGGCTCTACGTTACGACTCGTTCCTTCCACCCGCCACCAGCCCATCTCGTTCAATGAAGCCAGAAAAGGTCCGGGAGCCCTCGACTCTAGCACAAACTCGCGGAGTCCTTACCCATGTCTCCGGCACCGCGTATTCTCTATCACAGACGGCAATCTCTCCTCCACACACGTTTCTCCATCCCACTAGTACTGCTCATTGTCTTATTGTCGTAAACGGTTCCCTGCCCCGCGCGACTGCTAGCCGCGTACAATTCGAAGCTGAGATGGTGAGCACCACTACCCCTCAATGCTGCTGCTATGCATCTTAGTGCTCATACCACAACTTCAGACAGGCTGCTGAGTATCCGTGTACTGCGCCTAGCGAGTGCGAAAGGCGCAGCTGCACATTGCTGGCACAAACGTTCCGCTCTCAGCCCGGCTCGAACAGGTGTATCCAGAGCGCACACTCTCGCCGCTGAGCCATCATGCACACACCGCATCTGGAGGAGCCACCTGAATGCCCGAAGACGCTTGGTCTGAAGCCCGCGCCCTGAGGCTGGACCACAGATTCTCGCACTGGTCAACTGAGGACGACGACGAGCCTTTGCCTTCTCAACGTCGCTGACTGCTCGGGCTCGGAGGATACCCCGCATGTGTAGCAAGTGTTGACACATCTCTATTGGTGTGCGGGCCATCTTCCTATTGGTCGGACGGCTCACACGAGGTCCAACTTCTCGTGCTGGTAGCGACGCCAACGCTTCCGACACTCCGCTCGTAGGTCTCATATGAACAAGGATGCCGTCTTCTTTGGAATGCTCACGGGAGCTCAACATGACATATGACACCTGTACATTGATGTTCTGAACTACAGGTCGCGGTATTTAAAGCCTCGCTGAACGACGTCGTCATGAAGAGGCCTCACAGAATGGCGTTCACTATGCTCCGCATCTCCTACCTGCTGACCGTGGCTGCTCTGCATGCCACCGCCTCCTCTGCTATCAATGTCTCCTTGCTACTATCTCCACCCCCAGGTTCTCATTCGCTTGCACGAACCTTAGTTTCGTTCTCTCTGGAACAGGATCGCTGGCCGGATTGGTCGGGTGTCCACTCTCGCAACGAGTTCACCAACCGCGCACTCGAGAACTATGCGGAGCTTACCGGCGAGCTCCCAAAGATCCGCGTCGGCGCCGATTCCGAGGACCATACGTTCTGGTCCCCGACAGTCACGATCAACGAGGACGAGTTCCCGCCAGCGAACACCATCACCCCCTATCCCGAAGCTACCCAGATCACAGTAGGAGACGAATACTACGAGCTCTCGCGCTTCTTGCCTCGCGGGACACACATGACGTGGGGTGTCAACCTCGGGGCGGACAACGTCACGAACGCTGTCAACATGGCGAAGGCTATCGTGGGCGCGTTCCGCACTGGCGCCGTCAAGGCTTCTGGTGTTATTATGGACCTCATCGAAGTCGGTAACGAGGCGGACCTGTACCAATTCACCGGCCTCCGTTCGAATAACTCTGACTGGACGGTCGAGGACTACGTGTCAGACTGGATCGACGTGGCGGGCCCAGTGGCGGAGGCGGCCGGGATCAGAGGACGCGATGGACCTGTCTCGATCCAGGGAGCAGCCTTCGAGTCGCAACTGTTTACGCCTCGAGAGATCTTCGACCTGGGCATACTTGACAGCGAGCCTGGACAGCGATCTCCCAGTAAGACCATGCCTTTGTCTCGAGTCGGCGGGAGCAGTGCTCACTTTCTGCGCAGAATCTCCCAGCACCAGTACTCCGCCGTATTCTGCAATGGTGGCGACTTCCCTCTGACTTCGTTCATGAGCAAAGGCGGCGGTACGCGGCAACCTGACTCTTTTCGAAGACGACATCGCTGCGACTCATGCCCGCGGCCTGACCTACGTTCTTGGGTACGTTCTTCGCGATCGTGTCTGTGCAGGTCCTCATCAGCGTGCTCGCAGCGAGACCAACAGTATCGCTTGCCACGGAGCTCCCGGGGTTAGTAACACGGCTGGTGCTGCGCTCTGGACTATCGACTACACCCTCCAAGCGGCGACGCTAGGCGTCAAGGAACTCTTCTTCCACGAGGGCATTGGGTATAAATACAACTTCGTCCGTCTCTCCCCATTCTCCGTGATCAGCATGCTCACGTCTAGCTGTGTAGTTCCAACCGTAACGCTCAACCGCTCGACGATCGATGGTTCCCCGCTCGACCCTCCCGTCGCCCACATATCCAGCCTGGGTACTACGGCGGGCTCGTGATCAACACCTTCGTGGGCAAGACGGGGTCCGCCAGATTGTTGAGCTCCCCGTCGACGACTCGAACGTCGCCGGCTACGCAGCATACGAGCACGGGCGCCTCGCACGCGCCGTCTTCGTCAACCTCCACGCCTGGCTCGCGAGCAGCACGGGGGAGCGTCCGGCTGTGCACATCGACTTCGACTTCGCCTTCGCTGCCGAGTCTTCGGGTGCACGGAGGTCGACTCAGAGCGAGGTGAACGCGTTCTGGAGCCGGAAGGCTGCCGCTAGGAGGCTCGTCATCGAGCATGCGGACGACACTGCGGGCTTGAAGTGGGTGGGCCAGAGCTACGAGACGGGGGACGTGAGGCCGACGGGCCGTCTAGTGCTCGAGCGCGTCGTGCTGAGCGAGGGCATCGATTTGCGCTCCTCGGAGGCTGTCTTGGTCGAGTTCTGAGTCACTGCACTGACGGGTATTCGACTTGTCCACTCCCGCTCGCGAGCGCTGGCTGAAGTTTGCGCCTTTTCGCGGATAACTAAGACAATGTCACAGCGAACTCCGGGCGCAGAAGATCATAGCACAAATGATGCAGATAGAGTGTATGTTGTGCAGTATCTACAGTGTCCCATATGTAGGTGCCAAGAGGTGCGACATGCTGGTTGTGAAATGTGCGATATGCGATGAGTAGCGACGGACCTATGCAAAGTCCATATGCAGTACGTAAATGTCCCTTTGTCCGATGCCAAGTCCCCCTAGTCGAAGCGCAAGAGAATCGGAGATGTGATAAAGAGGCGGAGAGCAGCGTATGACAGCCTGGGCAGCGCCTCACCTCAGAGGTCGTCAGCACTGAGTGCATCGTACGTCGGGCAGAGGTTGTTCCACGCGTCGTTGGAGGACAAGTCCGAGTCGCCCCCAGAGGAGGAGTCCTCGCTGAACACGACGGCGAAGCCTGCCTCGAGATGGAAGTCGATGTGGCAGTGGAGGAACCAGGGACCCGGGTTGTCCGTCTAATGAACGCAAGCAGGTCAGATCAATCATCACAGTCGGGAGAAGAAGAAAATGGGAATGGCCCTACCGTGAAGCGGATGGTGACGTTGTCGCCAGCCGTGCTGGTGTTGACGACGTCGCGACGGGGCGGGTTCACATAGTTGTACTCGCTGCTGCCCGCGCTGCGCACGACGGAGAAGACATGCTGCGAGGAGACGGTCAGCATGCGATTCGGATTAGCGTACAAAAGGAGCGGTACTGACGCCGTGCAAGTGGAAGGGATGAGGCGCGCCAGGAGCGTTGGTGGCGGTGATTGGGAAGGACAACTCGATGGTAGCGTTCGAAGGGAGGGAGTAGACGCTACCGCCAGGCAGGAGGTCCGTGGCAGACTGCGCACCGCTCATGATCTGTAGAAGCACAGGAACGGTGGGCGGGACGAAGGTCGCTCCGTTGACAAAGAAGTTGGTGCCGTTCTGAGTGTTATAGACTGTTAGCATTGGACGCAATGGAAGGAAATACCGAAGACTGACGAAGGAGAACGCCATGTTGAGCGCATAGTCAACGCCGCCGATGCTGGCATCGCCAGGCTGCGATGAGGATATGTTAGACGAGCTTGTAACGCTGTAGATGGATTCACTCACAGCAGCAGGGTTATCCAGGGGAACCAGATCTGACTCAACGAGCGGTGCCATGCTCATCGTCCTGTTGGTCACGGGCTCGATCTCGGCCGCACCATCATAGCGCAGGATGGCGGAGTTGACCCCGCCATCGAAGTTGACAGTGCCGCCGCTTGGAAGCGCACGGATCCAGTAGTTGTCGATGGCTTGGTCGGCAGTAAGCTGTACGGAGAAGGTCAGCATCTGCGACGCTTCGACGTATCTCAGCCGGATGACTTACGACGAAGGAGTATCGTTGGCCAGCGTAGATCTGGATGGAATCGACGGTGACTGGCTCGTGGCTGACCGCGTCCGCCTCGATGACCGTCATGTTGTGCTTGTCGATCGAGAAGACGAAGTTCGGGTCGCACGAGATCGAGACAAGGCGGAACCGGTAACGCTTGCCCTGCGTGACCGAGATGACAGCGAGGTCAGCGTTAGCATCGCCGCCTGCGAAGCGTCCGAGGCCGTTGATGAGAACCGAGTCAGGGCCAAGTCTGGAAGATGGTTAGTACGACTTCGGACCGAGATTAACTGAGGGCACTCACGGGAATGCAGGCCCGAGCTTCGCCGCGGTGTGGTACCAGTCGGAGAGTGTGATGACCGTAGACTCTGTAGGCAATATCAGCGGTAGAGGAGATCAAGAGATCGGGAACAACGCACCGTCGTCGACGTCGTACAATGACGCATGCGGGTCGTTCGGGTCATATACAACCATGGGACCACGAAGACCGTCGCAGTACTGCGTCGACAAGTGGCTGTGGTACCAAAACGTCCCGGCCTGGTCAGCGGCGGTGAAGCCGTACAGAAACGAGTTTCCAGTGGAGATGGGACACTGGTTAACAAAGGCAGGACCATCTGCCCAGTTAGTTCCCTTTTGAAAGAAACCGTGCCAGTGCTACGATTGAGGGATTCAGAGGGAAGTGGTCAGGACATCGCCGGACACAAGGCTAGCGCAGACACGTACGACGGTCGTCGACTTGAGCATGGTACTGTTGGTGAGCTGGTCGATGACATTGATCTGGAAGTTGTCGCCCTGTAGAAAGGTGCGTAGGTAAGCATCGTTCCGGACGAAGTGGTGTAAGGAACTCGAACGCACCTTGTTACCCGTGACGAGAGGACCAGGGAACTGTCCGTTCACCACGACAGCAGCTCGGCTGAAGCCATCCGGAGAGATATCCGCGTTAGAGATGGTCAAGTCGGTGACTGGCCCGATCGCGGCGCGGGAAAGAGGAAGGGAGAGACTCAAGGCGAAAAGGATGGCCACCGGTGTACACCTGCTCATGGTGAGGAAAAAAAGAGAGGACGCCGGTGTACAGGGAAGGAGGCGAATAAAACCTCGAAGGAGATGTCGCCGAGTCGAAGGAATGTCTAGAGTGACATGTTCGGCTTCAGTCTTTATACGGCCCAGACGAGGACGGGGCCTCGCGAATCTTTGAATGAGAAGCGGTGAAGCGGCTGCAGCTTGAGACTCAGACTGCAGCAAGATGTCCGCGAGATCGGGGGCGGTAGATGGATTGACCCATTGGGTGCGATGTGTCGGTCTCGCGAGTCGCTATGCCGGCTGTGTAGCGGTAGCGCGCAGCACGGGCTCCCGGCAACCAGCAGAGGAAAGTAGCAAAATGCGGAGAATCACCGAGGCAGACCTTCTCCGTGGAACGAATACCTCGGTACTGGCGGACTCCGTGACTCTCCGTCGCACTCATGCGGGCGGCGTCGTCGACTCGACTCGTCGTAGAGTCCGCGGACTCCGCAGCGTCATGATGCTGGCGTATACGCGTTGACCATTGTGAACGATGTGATGAAGATATCAACAATGCAACTTACTCGAGTCCTTTGCTATAGCCAACTGAGTGGTATGTATCATAACTTGAGCTGCGGACAATGGCATCGCTACTACTTAGTACGTAGCTTCAAGCTCGCCGCTCGGAACGTCTTGTCTCAGACTTGCCGCCAATCTGATGGTGTCGGAGAGCAAAAGGACATTGAAGTTCTTTGAGTTTCAGTGCTGCGGTGCTGCGCAGTGGACCGTAGAAACCACGAAGTCTATGGAAGGGGAAAGAGCTGGTCATGATGGGGGTTTGAATGTGCCGCGTACTTGGATACGCGCGTGGTGATGTAGACGCGCGGCTGTGCCGGTGGGTCAAGCGAGTGGTACCCTGTGGTACCCTCCTCGAGGCTCAGGCGCTCAGGCCTCTCAGAGCCTCCTTCCCTCCGCAGATCCTTCCAACTCCGCGTCCTGCCAACCACTGTCAACGGAGTCCACTGGCACGTAATATGAGAAGTATCATGGGGACAACCAATGTCGGCGAAAGAGTATCATTGAGATAGAGTGCGCATAGAAGTCAGTGACACTTATTACTTACACCTCTACAGATCCTTCCGTAGTATATCCGTCATAGTCATCGACGGCGATGTCGCCGCCGAAGATGTCCTCCGAATCCTCAGTGGAACGCTCGTCTCCGACACCTATATCCAATCGGCCCTCCTCTTGATGCTCTTCTTGCCCGGAGCCGGCGGCATCCGACTGCTCCTCCGCGTCTTCAAGTTCGCTGTCGCTCTCCGAAGATGTACTCAAGTCGTCTTCACAGTCCGACCGGGAGACATCTCTGGTGACGGTCCGTTCTCGACCGGTCGACGACAGCGCAGCATAAGCTTCCTCGCCTGGACTCAGTCCCACGACGGAAACGCGAACGTCCTCGAGGGACGGCACTCTCCCGATGAGGCGCGACCCGAGCAACTTGAGGCTCGCCGTGGCAAGATAGTTGTCCTCTCCTGCTGCGGCCGGGTCCGAGTCCGTCGCAATGCGCGTGGGCACCTTGCCGTCGAAGCGCAAGCGCAAGGTTGGAATAGACAGCTCGCGCATCGCTAGTGAGATACAATCCTGCAGGAGGTCGAGAAGTGAGTACCGCTGTTACATGTTAAATATGGCGGTGAAAGGATACGCACGACGGTATCATGGACATGGTGGGCACGGACGTTGCGATCGACAATGACTATGAGTTTCAGTTCGCGGAGCCGTGCGGTGTTCTCGCGCTCCAAGGCGAAGACTATACCATCATCTGCAATATCATCGAGGTGCGTCGTAAGACGTAAGTAGTTCGGCTTGCCGTCCGCGATCACAGCCGCCAGCATCTTGCAACTCTCATCACAGGTAGCAACGACTCGGATGTCCATGGTGTGGACGATGTGGCAGGAGAGACCGAGCATGTACACGTCCGTGAGCAGACCGGCCACTGATTTCAAGCGACCCCACGCTCCATACTCCTCTTGCTCATCTCGGTTCGCCCGCCTGGTCGCCTCGCACTTGGCCAGAGTGGAGAGAGCGGAAGATATGATGAGATGCTCGAGGTTCGGAAAGGCCGCCACGTAATCGTACGTCCGAGGCACGTCGACGAAGATGAGCTCCAAGCTGCGCATATTGGGATATTTCTGCCAATGGCTCCCCGGACTGTCGGTGGTCGCGCCGTATGCCTTGAGTCTCTCCAGGGTGTCCTGCGAAGCGGACATGAGATGGATGGGGTCGGAGTAGAACAGCTCGTCTGGCAAGTCCGTCCGGCTGTAGGACAAAGAGAGCTCGGCGGAACGAAGGGAGGACTTCATATCGACGAGCATGTCGTGAGCACGCTTCCCGACGTTGTCGATGTACAAAGTCTTTACGGTGCTGAGGCGGCGAACGCGTCGACGAGTCGTGGGTCGGACCCGAGAAGAGCCTCGGCGTTGTCCAAATGAAGCTCTTTCAGCGGCATGAGCTTCCCGCAGTCCGCGATGTAGTACTCCAGCATGGCCGCTACGTCTTCGCTGATAGCACCGACATCGAAGTGAAGGCCGCGAATCCATCGGCAGTACTCCTCATTGTCCGCAGAGATGAATTGGACGAGACCCCGGATGTGGTCTTCGCACTCTAACACAAGCGTGGGCTCGTGCTTGCGGATGGCTCGCACCATGTCCTGAGCGGCGGGAGTGAGAGGCGGGATGGGGGGCATGGCGTCTGGATGCTCGGGGGGTAGGATGGGTGGCGTCTGGGTCCGGCTGAGGAGTTGAAGGAGACGACAGAAGCGCCACTCACCTGAAGTGCGGAAGAGGAAGCTGTAGTGGCAGCCGGACAGAAAGAGAGCGTGAAAGTCGTCACTCTATATCGTGGCTCTAAGCAAGGCTCTAAGGTGGACATAGGACGCAAAAATGATTGTCGTCCCATCTATAGTAGTCCTGCGCTCCCAGGCGTACCCATGTGGCCGATCGAAGTCTTCTTTGCCCAGAACGTGCCGCACGCCGCATTCCAGTGCACGTGCGGTAGGCGCCACAAAAGATCATTAGAACTTTTCCTCGGGAGTGCCAGTGACAGTAACAACTGGTAAGTCTTAGAGTTAGTAGCCATTCGGAGATACCGGATGAGACACGTACCTGATGTAGAAGGCGACAGTTTCCGGGTGCTGGCCATTCTACGACGAGCATAGTATACGCCTGCAGCACCTAAAATTGCGACCGCAACGCCCGAGACAACTCCTGCTGCGATGTACTTGCCCTTGCTGCTTCGAGACGATCCTGCTGCTGAGGTGGCAGACACGGGAGCGGACCCTTGGAAGTCCACAAGCACCGCTTCACTGGCGCGCAAGTCCAGTCCGGCGTCCAAGGAGACACGCTCTTGCGCAACGGCACCTCTGGGAAGCGCATCGGCGGTTTCGAAGGTCTGTCCCGCCCATGTCAGGTTGGCAACGTCGTCCGCATATTGGAGGATCAATCTCCGAGCGACGACGGAGCGACCGGAGATAGCGCTGACGTCGCTTGAAGTCCCATTCAGATCGAGCTCAATGTGGACCGAGGGTCGTTCCCCGGTGCTGCTCTTCAACCATGCATGCAGGTTCACGAAGACGGCGCGGACGAGCTCGCCCTGCTCGTACGCTGCATAGCCGGAGACGTTGGTGTCGTTGACGGCCAGCTCGACGACTTTCGACGAGCCAGAGGAGCCGATGAGGCTGTTGATGACGAGACCCCCATAATAGCTCGGCATGAGCTGCGGCGGAGAAGGCGGGTAGAGAGGGCTCCCGTCGATGACCGAGCGATTCAATGGGACGGGTTGGATCTGATCCAGGGGTTCTCGTCAGCCTACGGCAAGTCAATGTGGCCATCCAAGCGACGTACGAAATTGTACTTGTACCCGATCCCCTGGTGGAAGAACGCCTGGCGGATCCCGCGCGTCGCGGCACGAAGTGCATAGTCTATTGCCCAAAGCGCCGACCCTGCCGAGTTGCTGACTCCGGGTGCACCGTGGCACGCGACACTGTTAGTTTCCCTGTGCCGACGTGTCAGCATGTCATATCGCCGCGGGAGTGCCGTGAATGACGAACCCGAGGACGTATCCCAGGCCCTTCGCCCGCGTCGCAGCGATATCTTCGTCGAAGATAGACAGGTTCGAACGAACAGAGGTCTTGTTCATGAAGGAGACGAGAGAGAAGTTCCCGCCCTTGCAGAAGTGCGCTTGGTAGTGGTGCTGAGACACGCTGTGCTTATCTCGTCAACGGGGGTCGCTCGGGCATAGAGGGAACAAGGGTCTCGTACACTGATATAGCTCGCCCCGGCGCGCTGTCGAGGATGCTGAGGTTGAATACCTTCCGAGGCGTGAACCCTTGGTTGGCGAAGGCGAACCCCTGGAGCGTGACGGACCCGTTGCGCCCTGAGATCCCGAGGACCTCCACGACCGGACCTGCGCTCGCCGTCCACTCGCGAACGTAGTCGTTGACCGTCCAGTTCTTCGGCCGCAAGCCATTGTGCGTGTATAGGTCGGGCTCGTTACCAACCTCTATGCGATCAAGGACGATGTCGGCCGCCTTCACTGCGGACGATTGGAACGAGGACACGACGGCTTGAGCCATGTTCACAGCATTCGTCGCATTGTTCGCACCCAGGTTGACGCCCCACACCATGTGCGTCCCGCGCGGGAGATATCGCGAGAGCTGGTAGTAGTCGTTCCCGACTGTGATGCGGGTCGCTTCGGGGTAGGGGGTAATGGCATTGGGAGGAGGATAGATGTCGTCGTTGAGGGATACCGTGGGCGACCAGGTGGTGTGGTCCTCCGAGTTCGCGCCGACGCGGATGTCTGGAGGTTGTCCTGTAAGCGCGGCGTAGTTCATGAGCGCGTTGTAGGTGAAGTTGTTCCTCGCTTCGACGCCCGTCCACTCTGGCCAGCGGTCCTGCTCTACAGAAAAAGATACCAGTGTCGGGGAGAGCGGCTCGGAGTCTGGAGGGGCATCGATGGGAAGGGAGACGTTCACTGCCAAGACGTAGCAGCCAAGGAGGGGGAGAACAACCGATGCGACCAGGAGATTCGAGCACGGGTGACGCATGGCGGAAGGGACGGAGTGTGGCTGGATGAGCGGAGCTGCAGCCTGGAGGAGCAGTCCGCACGTCGAAAGCTTATATCGCACAACTGGGAACCCATCCAATCAGATAGGTCGAACGATCCATTTGGCAGCTTTGTGACATGATGCCGCCGCCCAGAGACTGGTTATAGCAAGCGATGAACAGTGAAGATGCGATTGCACGCGCGACCTCCGCCCGGTGCAGAACTGCAACGGGCAATTCAGTCTCTATACAAGCCCCAAAATTTGCCGATGAAGACGTTACTCACCGAAGATCAATGCGTCCAACTTTGGGACGTCCAGTTCTCTCTGTCCGAGGACACCTTGAAGCGTGGCAAGGACAGAGGTCTGCAAGGAGCAAAGGAGGACACGATGACTCGGATGCTCTCGGATGGCCTCGCCAATACGATGCGCTGGCACAAGCGATCGATCGTGGGAGGCAGTACACGGGGGAAGAAGCCTCAGGGACACGTCGTGGCGGAATATGGACGTCGGCGGGATGCCAATTGCCTAACGCAACCTTATCTCGGCTTCTGGACCAGGGCACAGCGAGGCCTCCGTGCAGATTCAGCCTGTGGCCAACGCTGCCAAACGGGGAACGGTCAACACAGCTTGTGCGGAGCCGCCCGGGCGGGAGGAGCCCGATTGCGCCGGGTACTTGCGAGAGGCTATATTCGTGTGATCAGCACGTAGTTGTCCCAATATGAATCCGGCGATCTGAGGGTGATATTTTCCAATCAGCTTAAGCCCGATGCGATTGGGGAAGACCGCTGAAACAGTGTCATACTAACATGCTCACCATGTGAATCATTCATGTCGTATGTATGCTTGGCCTTCCGTCGGAGCTGTCGAAGCACCCTCACGTATGAGGTTGACACCCGCGATACCTTTCCGCGCCCTTTGTGAGCCGCGCCCGGACACACCAGTGACCAAGCCCTTCGGAAAGCCAGCATGCCGAGCGTTGATGCACGGAGTAACGGAAACATACCCTAGCGACTTGATGTGGGATTCCGTAATCCCAACCCTTCCTTGCCCATCGGTAAGTCAGCGATAGATACGGAGAGCAAGAAGACACTCGCCTCGCTCGCAGAATGGGCGCAATGCAGCGGCGGAGATGGATCCCTTGCTGTCCTAACCCTGGCACGTATACGGTAACTGACCCTCGGAGAGCGAGGACAGCAAGGCAGAACCCCCACCTCGCCCGGGACAGCACTGTGGTCAGCGGTGGCTTGAGACGGATTCGTGGTGGACGGCCTTTGTGGGCTCTCGTTTGCGCCTGTGAGAACATGTACATGAGTTACAGGTTACGGGCAAGGTGTGCAAAGAGTGCGATTTGGGCGCATTGAATGTAGGCGCCGGTGTGTCTGTCTGCACTATAGTGCGCCGGCGGTCGAGGTATGTACCTGTGATAGTAAGAAATCAGACGAGGTTGATATATGCGGCGGCGCAAGAAGGGACTTACCCTGCATGTGTCAACTCTCACCAATGTGCCACGAGGGGGCTTACCTGCTATCCAAGTGAGACCGCTCGAGCCCGCATGCGAACGTAACGCAAGCAGCTTATCGATGATAGTCCAACAATTGGAGCGTGGAGAGGAACCGTTAGATCGTCGTGAATGTTCGTGACACACGTACAGATAAGGATATCGTTACTGTCTCTTCCCAGCTCTCTTGACGCATCGTCCTTCCCAGCGCGCGCGAGCGGCAGTGAAACCCCCGAGATTCCTGTGCACTGGCTCAAAACTCGACCAAGACCGCCTCCGAGGAGCGCAGATCAATACCCTCGCTCAGCACGACGTGCTCGAGCACTAGATGGCCCCTCGGCCTCACGTCCCCCGTCTCGTAGCTCTGGCCCGCCCACTTCAAGCCCGCAGTGTCGTCCGCATGCTCGATGACGAGCCTCCTAGCAGTAGCCTTCCGGCTCCAGAACGCGTTCACCTCGCTCTGAGTCGACCTCCGCGCGCCCGAAGACTCGGCAGCGAAGGCGAAGTCGAAGTCGATGTGTACAGCCGGACGCTCCCTCGTGCTGCTCGCGAGCCACGCGTGGAGGTTGACGAAGACGGCGCGTGCGAGGCGACCGTGTTCGTACGCTGCGTAACCGGCGACGTTCGAGTCGTCGACGGGGAGCTCGACGATCTTGGCGGACCCGGTCTTGCCCACGAAGGTGTTGATGACGAGTCCGCCGTAGTACCCAGGCTGGATATGTGGGGCGACGGGAGGGTCGAGCGGGGAACCATCGATCGTCGAGCGGTTGAGCGTTACGGGTTGGAACTACACAGCTAGACGTGAGCATGCTGATCGTGAAGAAGGGGAGGAGACGGACGAAGTTGTACTTGTACCCGATGCCCTCGTGGAAGAAGAGTTCCTTGACGCCTAGCGTCGCCGCTTGGAGGGTGTAGTCGATAGTCCAGAGCGCAGCACCAGCCGTGTTGCTAACCCCGGGAGCTCCGTGGCAAGCGATGCTGTTGGTCTCGCTGCGGGCATGTTGATTAGAACCTGGACAGACATGACTGCGAGGTACGTACCCAAGAACGTAGGTTAGACCGCGGGCATGGGTCGCAGCGATGTCATCCTTGAAGTTAGTCAAGTTACCGCGTACAGCCGACTTGCTCATGAACGAAGTCAGAGGGAAATCGCCGCCGTTGCAGAATGCGGCCGAGTATCGGTGTTGGGAAATTCTGCACAGAAAGTGAGCACTGCTCCCGCCGACTCGAGACAAAGGCATGGACTTACTGGGAGATCGCCTTCCCAGGCTCGCTGTCGAGTATGCCCAGGTCAAAGATCTCTCGAGGCGTGAATTGTTGCGACGCGAAGGCTGCTCCCTGGATCGAGACCGGTCCATCGCGTCCTCTGATCCCGGCGGCCTCCACCACCGGGCCCGCCACGTCGATCCAGTCTGGCACGTAGTCCTCGACCGTCCAGTTGCTCGGACGGAGGCCGTTGTTCTTGAACAGGTCCGCCTCGTTGCCGACTTCGATGAGGTCCAGGATAACACCAGAAGCCTTGACGGCGCCAGTGCGGAACGCGCGCACGATAGCCTTCGCCATGTTGACAGCGTTCGTGACGTTGTCCGCCCCGAGGTTGACACCCCACGTCATGTGTGTCCCGCGAGGCAAGAAGCGCGAGAGCTCGTAGTACTCGTTCCCTACTGTGATGTGGGTAGCTTCGGGATAGGGAGTGATGGTGTTCGCTGGCGGGAACTCGTCCTCGTTGGTTGTGACTGTCGGGGACCAGAACGTGTGGTCCTCGGAATCGGCGCCGACGCGGATCTTTGGGGGCTCGCCGGTGAGCTCCGCATAGTTCTCGAGTGCGCGGTTGGTGAACTCGTTGCGAGAGTGGACACCCGACCAATCCGGCCAGCGATCCTGCTCCAGAGAGAACGAAACCAAGGTTCGTGCAAGTGAATGAGAACCTGGGGGCGGAGATAGTGGCAAGGAGACATTGACAGCAGAGGAGGCGGTGGCATGCAGAGCAGCCACCGCGAGCAGAAATGAGACGTGGTGCATAGTGAAAGCAAGTCCGTTAGGCCTCTGCGTACAAGTACCACAGGAATGCCTTCATGACGACGTCGTTCAGCGAGGCTCTATATACCGCGCCCTGTGGTTCAGAACATCAAGGTACAGGTGTCATATGTCGTTGACTTCCCGTAAGCGTGCCCAAGAAGACGTCATCCTTGTTCATATGAGGCTTGCGAGAGGACACGTTAGAAGCGTTGGGGTCGCTGCCGGCACGAGGATTTGAACCTCGTGTGAGGAGACGCCGGCCAATAGGAAGATGGCCTGCATACCAATCAGAGTGAGTCCACACTTGCTGCACATACAGATTGTTGTCCGAATACGAGCGGACAGCGACAGTGAGAAAGCAGGAGGTCATGGTCGTCGTCAGTTGACTCTGGTCCAGCGGTCATAAGAGCGTCTTCGGGTGTCCACGTGGCTCCTCCTGTGCGCACGATGGCTCAGCTGGGAGAGCGTCCGCGCCGGATACACCGGTTCGAGCCCGTTGGAGAGAATAACTCGAAGGGAGTGTTTGTTCCAGCGACACCGATAGCTCTCGCTGCAGCCGCGCGTTGCACGCTCGCTAGGCATAAATATGGATAGCCGCATATCTGATTCTGTGGTATGAGCACTAAGATACCTGTCAGTAGCACGAGCCTGAAGTAGTGAGACTCACCATCTCAGCTTCTAATCGTATGCGAGCAGGTGCCCCTCTAAGCAAAAAAGCAGTGGGACGGCGGACAGTAGGTGGAAGAGAAGTAGCCGTCTGTGATACTCCGCGAGCTTGTACTGGAGTCGAGAGCTCCGGACCTTTATCCGAATGCAGAAACGTTGCCAGAAGCAGGCTCGCTTACCAGCGTGTAGTTCTTCGAGCCAGAACCACGAATTCTAAGAGTGCCTACCAAATACACCACCGCTCGGCCTCGTCGTCTATATGAAGATCACTCCGAGTCCTCGTCGCTAGCCGTGTGACGACTTCCCAGGTTCGAAAGCCAGCCCTCCTGCTCAAGTCCCGGCCGATGCGATGGCGACCGGAGGAGGTCGATGTAGTGGGATAGCGAGGGAGACGGGTGCACCCAGAAGGGGCTAGTCGTGCTTCTGAGTCAGAGTGAGGGAGGCCTCTCAAGTCTTCCACCGATGAGCTTACTCGCTATCAGGCTCTTCCGTCGAGACCCAGGAGTCTACGACAGTCTTTGCGGGACCCTACCCTAGCCTTGCTGTATGGTCGATCTGGAAAGCAGTCCAGCTCGACGAGCACGGCCACCAGCGATGGACACGCGTCTTTGAAGCCCTGCGCAACCGCCTGCAAGTCCATGATGTTCGCGTACGTCCCGCGCCCCTGGGATTCGGTGGAGTATTCGACACGCTCGACGTATAGATGAAACCCGATAAGGGAAAGCGACGCGAGCGCGGCGCGGATGGCGTTCTGTTCGGATGTATATACTGGTCAGTCTCACCGCTCGACAAGCACGGACCATGCACTTGGACTCACAATCGCGACTTCAAGCGAGCCTTCCTCCGCCTCTCCCAAGAGTTTGATCTTGATCTTCAGCGTAGTCATCTGCGGGTCGCGCAGCGTGCACAATGCCTCCATCCACTCCGACTTCAGGAAATTGAAGTTCGCGTACGAGGCCAATTCGAGACGAACGGGGCGAACGTCATCCAGCACGGCTCGCATCATCGTCGCAGAAACGCTCTCATCGATGTCATCCAGGCAGACCTGATACACGTGACAATTCAGGCCGAGGAGGTAGAGATGCTGCGTCGTTCCCATGAAGTACTCCAAGGACGGCCAGGATCCGCGCACACGTTGATAGCGCTTATTCTCTCGTCTTACGGACCCATAGGCCTGGTCCGCCTGGTCCGAGAGGAAGAGCGGATGTTCCTGCGACACCGTTAGAGATTCCAAGGCGGGGAATGAGGTGATGTAGTGCGCAGCAATGGGGATCCATTCGCCCTTGAGCTCCAAGGTCTCCAGACAGGGGTAGACTGGTCCCTTCCGGGTCTCTATCTTGTGCATATGTGAGCCTACGAGCGTGAGACACTGCAGCGTGTCCCGGGAGTCTTCGAGGAGTTGTATGAGGTCGACGGCCACTAGCGCGGGAGGAATCGGGAAGGGATCTGGGACAGGGAGGGTCAAATCTGCCCGGACGAGGTGCGAGAGCATATTATTCCTCAAGGTATTCCAGGAACCGTGGTCGAGCAGGTCGAGCGTGAGGTCGGTGATGGATTGCAGCTTCGACACCGCGCGTACCAGCTCTTCGTTCGACCACTCGTCCGTCATGTTGTGCCCGCCGATGTACAGAGACCTGAGCGCAGAGCCGCGATCTGCAAGCTCCAAGAAAAACGCCGCCATCAACATCGTAGATTCCATCGGGTGAGCACCACGGGGATCCAAGCGCAGTGCCCGTACAGATGGAAAGCGACCCGGGGCGTCCGCGCGCATGAAGAGGAGGAAAGACACGATCTGCCGGCGTGTGTAGAGTCCCACGTCGGTGCTCCTCAACATCGACTTTCCACCTGCGCGATGCAGGATGTGGCATGTCTTCACCATCCGCGACTTGGTCTCAAGATCTGCCACGAAGATGATGTGGAGGAGGATATCGAGGTGTAGCTTCCACCGCTCCATTCTGGCGAACTGGCAGCTTCCTGCAGTACAGGGCAAGAGAAAGTCAGTAAGAGGTGTATATCATGTGTAGATGCTTACGGCTGCCGTAAGTATGTTCAGTGTCGTGGTGACGGTTGGATTCTAGCAGGGGCCGGCCGATCCCGAGAGGCTGACGCCGCACATCCACACGAGCGCTTCTGAGTATGTAGTACTTACTTGCGCCTTGCTCAGGTATTGTCACGACAGTATACGAGAAGACACGCTCGTCGTCCGTCTTAGCTCCATCCTCTACATCACGCCTCGCTGCTTCTACCCGTCACCAGCCCATCTCGTTCGAAAGAAGCAGATGAGAGCTTGTATACCTACCTCCGTGGATGTTTTGAGCGCAGATACACCTTCGATAACATCCTCCGCGACCTCTATTCATTCAGCTCGTCCATCCTCATCTCTCTCTACGATACAGGCCTTTGACCGCCCTTAATCGGTTGATCCCCTGGAGGTCCTTATCCTGCAGTTGGACGTAGACGCGCTTGCCCGCAGTCCGGAGGATTCCTCGAGTCCGTCCTTGAAAGTGGTGTCGGTATCACTCGACTTCCGTCCGGTACGATCGCACGGTGAGATTCGGATCGAAGGAGCCTGAGGATGCCGAGGAACTCCGGCTCTAAGAGTACCATGGGGAGGCCGCTGTGAAACCCGGGTTCGAAGGCTGCCGTCAAGAGAAGGATTCCGACTCGGGAGTACGGTAGCTGGGAGTACGGTAGCTAATACTGGTAGGCCCTCTTCGTGTGCGGCGAACTTTGCACTCAAGGACTCCGAGCAGTGATTGAATTTCGTGTTGCGTGCGTAGATAAGTACAATAAGAATAACACAATGAATGACGACTTTCAATGCGACGTAGAGACAGTACACTGAGCAGACGAGTACACTGAGCAGACGAGTCCACTGGAGAGAGAGAGAGAGAGTCCGAAACGTCATGCTCGAATCCCGACAGTAGCGAGCGACATCATCGACACGGAGAGAGACCACATTAGATTCTCTATTATGCACGCCCTTGAAAGAATGTACCAAAGACCCTATGAAGGCTATATACTATGAATAATACTTATGAATGTCCTCGCCGACCAGTCCCGTGATAACAATGCTAGTGTCAGTTGTGTAAAGAGTGGGTGGGGTGCGTTCTTGTTCCTCGGGAAGCAGCGTTCCGCTCAGTTGCCGTCACCGTTGGGGTACACCGAGTTGTACGTCGGGCACAGGTCCTCCCAAGCAGCTGAGAAGAGAGAGCAGAGCATCAGGTACGGTTCTGATGAGCATCACGACCAAGCGGCGGGATACTTACAGGAAGGAGGGTTCGCGTCCGAGATGCTGGGGATGTCCTCGCCGAAGACGACGGCGAAGCCAGCCTCGAGGTGGAAGTCGATGTGGCAGTGGAGGAACCACGGGCCGGGGTTGTTCGTCGTGAACCGGATGGTGACGTTGTCGCCAGCGGTACCGGTGCTGACGGTGTCGCGCTGGGGCGGGTTGACGTAGTTGTACTCGGTGCTGCCGGCCGAGCGTACAACGTAGAAGGTGTGCTGCATGAGATCGGTCAGCGATAGAAATGCCTAACGGAGAGAGATGGACACATACACCGTGCAAGTGGAAGGGGTGGGGAGCACCAGGCGCGTTCGTGGCCGTAATCGGGAAGGAGAGCTCGATCGTCGCGTTCGAGGGGAGCGAGTAGATGCTGCCGCTGGGGAGGAGGTCCGCGACGTCCTGCGCACCGCTCATGATCTGCAGAAGGACAGGGACGGTGGGCGGCGTGAAGGTAGCCCCGTTGATCGCGAAGTTCGTGCCGTCGAAGCTGAAGTCCAGGTTGAGGGGGTAGTCGACACCGCCGATCGTGGGCTCACCCGGGGCAGCGAGGTTCTCGAGCGGAACGAGGGAGGTCTCGACGAGGGGGTTGCTGCCGGTGACGGTGGCCGCGGCGGGCTCGACGATGTCGGCGCCGTCGTAGCGGAGGATGGCAGAGTTGACGCCGCCGTCGGTGGTGATCGTACCAATGCTCGGGATGGCCTGGACCCAGTAGTTGTCGACCGCTTGATCCGCCGTGAGCTGAAACGACGTAAAGTGAGATCAATGCGCAGTGATGGGCGAGACAAGCCAGACGTACGACGAACGAGTAGCGCTGGCCAGCGAAGATCTGGATGGAGTCCACTTCGTAAGGCTGCACGTTGACGGCATCAACTTCGATGACGGTCATTGTGTGGCCCTGGATTGTGAACGTGAAGTTCGGGTCGCAAGATATGCTGATGAGGCGGAAACGGTAGCGTTTGCCGGAAGTCACGCTGATGACGGTGAGAGGCGCGTCGGCATCCCCACCAGCAAAGCGGCCAAGACCGTTGATGAGGGTCGAGTCAGAACCGAGGGGGAAGCGGGGACCGAGGCGAGCAGCGGTATGGTACCAGTCCGCCAAGGTGATGACGGTGCTTTCTGAAGAGGAAACCAGTCAGCGGGCGGGACAGGGCGAAGGGGCGCAAGCATACCGTCATCAACGTCGTACAAAGACGCATGAGGGTCAGCATCGTCGTAGACGACCATGGGGCCGCGAAGACCATCGCAGTACTGGGTCGACAAGTGGCTGTGGTACCAGAAGGTGCCAGCCTGATCCGGCGCGTTGAAGTTGTACAAGAACGAGTTCCCGGTCGATATTGGGCACTGGTTAACGAAGGCTGGGCCGTCTGCCCAGTTCGTGCCCTTCTGGAAGAAACCGTGCCAGTGCTACGAAAGCGACCCAGGCCAACAAGGTCAATATACATATGCCCGGCTCGATATCAAGAAGCACTGACAATGGTGGTAGCAGTCAACATAGTGTCATTGGAGAGGTTGTCAACGACGTTGAGCTGGAAGTTGTCACCCTGTGTTCGAACTAAAATCAACACCATGAACTGCGCCAGAATGCGAAGCACGAACCTTGTTTCCCGTGATGAGAGGGCCGGGGAAGACATTGTTTGCGAGGACAGCAGCGCGGGTGAAGCCATCAGGATTAATGTCCGCGTTGGTGATTGTCAGGTCGGCGACTGGGCCAATCGCGGCGGCCGCAAGACGAGAAGTCGCGAGGGTAAGGGCAACAAAAGCCACCAAAGACTGGAACTTGCTCATAACGAAGGAGTGTCCGAAGGGAAAGCTGCGAACGGGACTGGCGAGAAGGCGAAGGAACGAAGCCTGTTGTGGAGTACTGGAGAGGAGACCGGAGGGAGTTTATATGTCAGGGCTTTGAAGCGCCCCAGGATCTGACGGACTCAGGGAAGGGTAGTCCGTTGAGTCCGTTCCCGCCTGGGATCAGCCACGCAAGCGCTATGCCGCCCTGCAGAACGCAGCACTTCCCACTTCGGACACCGTTCTCGTGGAGTCCAAAGTCGCGCGTGCGTCGGGTCACCGCAGCGTCGGTTAACCACTGGCGCAAGGTACACACGGCGCTCTACTGCGCTCGACATCCCCCGTCCATCAGATCCGGACATGGTAGCTAGACAGGTCGTGCGATGAACGCGGGAGTTGAGTAGACCGTCTCCGGAAGGGCGCACCGTCCTTCCGCCGCTGACTGCTGCCGGCATCTTCATCCAGGTATGGAAGACGCACAGGTACGTTTCCTGCCAAGTTGCATCAGCTGAGCAGTCCCTCCTCAGCCCTCAGGAACGCGTATGAGGCAATGCAGGACGCGCCGCCGTTGGAGGACATAGTTGCCTCGGGAATTCGCACATTTCCGCCCGACGGTAGGCATCAGAGGGGCTGCGGACGACGTGAAGATATTGACACATGATGGATTCGAATGCAGCGACCAGATACGGACATATGTCAGGTTCATGAAAGACTCATCGTTCCGCGGCGGTGCATGCATGACATACGACGCCTCTGTGATGCGACATATGAGTACTTTGAGACCAACGAACAGGTCGTGCAGACTCACAGGCTGAGGACGTCCGCAGCTGAGCGCAATGGGATCGTCCTACGGTGGTCGGCGTGCTTCTGCCAGGGAACTGCGGAAAGTCTGAGAAAACATAGAGCGGCAGTGGCCGCGTAGACATGGAGACTGAGGGAATATCGCAGCAGCGTAATAGGATGCGAGGGTGACGGGACCGGAAAGACCGTGAAACGCTGCGATCTGATGGCGAGGCGCTCACACGCCCCCGCGTCTTTGCCGCCGCCAGGCGCCTGCCACAACCCACCCTGCTTGACCGTAATCACCGATGTACCATCCAGAGTCCAGACAGTCTCGTCTCATCTCACTCATCATGGTCGGGAGCATGTCAGTCGCCCAAATGTATCATGATACGACCGATACTGGTGCATCCGAAGCCCGCATAGTCAGCGGTTAACGCTCAAATGCTCGCGTTCGACGACGCGCCCAGGTGAGCAAATTTCGCGAACAGAATGTCAACCTTCAAAGTTGTGTGCGAAATGGCGATGAGGAGCCGTTATTCGAGCTTTTTCTCCATTTTCCAAGCTTCGGGCACCCCTCCTTCAATTTCCGGCGACTTGCTTTTAGATCCTGGCTGCGGCGTCAGTCACGCGGACAGCGACTACATGTCTCTCAGACATCAGTGCCCACATTCGAGTCCGAGTGTTGATGACAGACTCTGAGAACCGCCTCGGTTGGAGGGCTTGGCATGTGGCATAATCTGTCTGATATCCTTCAATCATGACTGGTTTGTTCGGCAACAGGGTCAGTCAGTCGGCCCTTCCGAACGCGCGTTTGCACCTTGCAGGCCCTTTACGCACACAAACAGCATTAGGTGGTTATCAGTGCCTGGTACACTCAAGTTCTCTGCGACATCGTGATGCAGCGAGCACTAAGCCGATAGTCGGACGATCTCGATCTCGTGGTCGGCCGCTTCCGAGTCTCAAGTTCGTGGACCAGGGTTACTTCCGCATTCCGTTACACACTGCCCACTCTGAACGGCTCGTAACGGCGCATGCTCGGTTTCGGTCACTAGGTCTGCATGGGGTCGAGGCTCCGCCCGCATTCCTCGTGAGTCGGTCATACTAGCCATCCAGACTCCAGTGCTGTCTAGCCTCGAGGTCTCTTTGACTCGACTCTCAGGACCCACTCCCGACTCCAGAGTCGCCTCGTCTGTTGTGTTGCCGTAAAGACGCATCAGACGGCTACCTGCGGCATCGGCCTTCTGGTGCCGAGAGCCGTATTGTCGCGTTCGTCCAACGCGGTCCCGATGAGCGTGGAGCCAGCCTGAGGGTGTCTTGATTGGTCTTCATAGTCCACGTCTTCCTCGTACAGTATAGTAGGGACGCAGCGAGCCCTGTCACAGTGTCAGGCACTCAGAGCTTGATCGAACAGGTGCGCGATGACCGATTTGCCTACATACACTGATGAAGCACGGACACGCTCGTCGCAGATACCATGGCCATTACAGCTCGGGACTGGAAGTCCGTGCCTATCCGTGGTGGCGTTCGATCCGTATGTGACGGACTCCGGAGATGACTGAACTCCTTTCAGGTGCGTCCACCGTGCGTAGACATCATCTCAATACGCCTTGGTCCACATGGTGCCAACCGCGTACTCTGAGATGGACGTTGTTCCTCTTCTCCTCTCCTGAGACGATTGTCGGACAAGGTACGACTACGCGCCAATGTTCGTTGTCCTGCACAAACTCACTGCCGTGTTTGCTTGTGGCGACTTGTTCTAGCGCTTCCACTGGCAATGGTCGCCGCCGCTCTGCCGCCTCCTTCTGTTACGCCACCGAGGACAGTTGTCTGGCTTGACAGCTTCCCTGCGACGAATCGCCTTCTATCCATTGTACAAGATTTACCTGTCACAAGCGAGTATGACAACCGAGGATCACATATGTACGTGCGCAGGCAGGCGCAGCTGTGCTCGTCACCGTGCGGCTAACGGCTCCGCAGCAAGTTGCTGGATGAGTGCGGCGACCGCCGGTATACAGTATCCGGACAAGAGGACTGAGGCCAACCGACCCATCGTAGTGCTTGAGGCGGGAGACTTCGCATCGCCAACAGGCTGTTGGTTACCTTGTGCATTGTTCGCGTCCAGTAAGCATCGGCCATACTGCAATGAGGAACTACACTCCGGTTCCTGACGCATCTAACCCTCCTTAGGCCCGGCCACAGGTGAAGTGTCTCCGTTGGCCGAAATCGTAACAGTCTTAGTTCCTGTAGGATGCC
This sequence comes from Cerioporus squamosus, assembly GCA_022592435.1. NCBI lineage: Eukaryota > Fungi > Basidiomycota > Agaricomycetes > Polyporales > Polyporaceae > Cerioporus > Cerioporus squamosus. Next base: position 18,573 of record JABYQS010000228.1, on the reverse strand, counting down.
CTGGCGTCAGCCCGCAATTTTGTGGGCAGCCGGAGAGGACCGCTCGCAACAAGGATCTCCGAGTCATGAGCTAGCTGGTCCTCCAACTCCGAGCTTCTCCGCACAAGGTTGCGCTCGGGAGACCAAGCCCGCAAATATTTCGGCCGCCTGAAGCATTCTCGCGTTCTCGGAGGCATCTACGAGTGTCCTCTACATCGGGGCTCAATATACCCACAGTGAGCAACATTTGCTTCCGCTGAACGCCACTAACAACCGGCGGGGAGATGTAATGATGTTGTGAACCGTTGTAGAGTCCGAGGACGCGTCGGGGAAAAGGTGCCTGTATCTGAGATTGAAGTAACCAGCGCACTGGCGCCGCAGCTGGCAGCGATCGTCGGCCCGCTCGCACGCACCCGAGATCTGGAGAGCTTAGATACAATGAACACTTGCCATACAGAGGCTAAACAGGGCATACGACGGGCGGGCAGCGTTTGTTTCGCTTGCCGAATGTCCGCAGTTGAGAACGCGAACAGCGCACGCCGACCGTCCCTCCTCCGGAGGCCGCCATCAGCCCCATCATCCCTGTCATTGGTTGCAAACGTGCTCCTTGGCCCGTCTGGTCCCTCTCGTCACCTGCAAGACTCATCGTTCCCATGCAGAGCTCTGCATAGCGCCAGGAACCCTCCGTTCATTCGCCCGCTCATCAGCCTCTCAGAATCCGTACGGAGGCCGCAGTGACTGGGCATGACCTACTGCGCCTCGCGCGACGATCGGATCCGAGGGCCAGGTTATGGAAGACCGGCACCGCCCTCTTGTCAGCTTACCTTGCGTGCTTTGCGCGTCGTAACACGCGCGGAGTAACGACCGCGGTGGAGCCTTATAAGTTCTCGCCGAGGGGCCATGCCGCTTCAGTTGCCCTACAACAACTAGTTCCCTCGCTTCGAACCTGCCCGCCCGCACTTCTCTCCTCACGACAGTGACAAGTACACAACATGCAGTTCAAGTCGTTCATCACCCTTGCGAGCCTTGCTGCTCTTGCTGTCGCCGCCGTGCGTGTCCGTTCCTCGTGCACCTGGCTGGGCCTTGGCGCCGCGGTGTCTCATACGTCCCCCGTACTGATTCATTCACTTGCGTTTCGTACAGCCCAACGAAGTTCGCGACTCTCCCGACGTCGAGGCGACCCTCACGACTCACTTCACCACTGAGACGTTCACCGCCACGCGGGTCCTGCAGAGCTTCATCCAGAGTAAGCCGTCGTTCATGCCATGCCCCGAGTCCATTGCGAACGCTGACCTTCTGTTCTGCAGAGGAGCCTTGGGTGACCACCATCACTACTCCCACCACCTGGACGGTCGCCCACACCGTCACCCGTCAAGTTGGCCAGTAAATGTGACGACCAGCACGGTCATCAGGTTCTGCGCGCAGTCTTGAGTCTTCGAGTCCTCCTTTCAAGGTGGGGCCGTCTGTATCCCTCGCATGCGTCGATCTTCGGTCGTACTGACGTCCTTTTCGCGGACGCAGCACCACGTTCGTTATTGTACTCTGTCAGTCGTTGGTTTTCGGGCGTAGTAGCCGCATGATGTTTCTGTTTTGGTAATGCAAATGCACCAGTAGTCCGGGCGGTATTATACAGCTGGTGTGCGTCTGTCCATGCGTAATCAGGTACCATGCATAGGCTTTGGCCATCATACCCACCGTGAACACCGTCTGACCATGACGTCGCTGTTCCCAGACGCTCCAGGCTTAGCCATATTGCGCGCTGTTGGCCCTTGGGTGGTAAGCTCAAAGAAAAAAGTGACATACGCAACTCTCCGAGAAGCTGCGCGGTCTCACGCACACCGCATCCCGTCGTCTGTTTCCCGCGAGAGCCGACCTTCGTGGCTCGAAGGAAGTCCATCCTTGAACCTGAAGATGCTTCGGGACAGCACATCATGCTGCGCACTCGCGCGATGACCGAGGGATTCTTGTTGACCTGTCCAAGGCGGCGTCGAGACGTCCAGGCGGAGGGGAGCGGGAGAGTCCAACAAGGCCTGACGAATCCTACTAGTCACATCAGTAAAGTGGATTTAGTCATACGTCGACCCGATTAGAGAACATACTGCGGGCTTAGCGTGGATTGGCATGTCGTACTAGTCTGCACTGCACCTGACGAATGAATGGCCCAGCGGGCATAAATGCCGAGCCTTCACCGATGCATGTCTTGGTCATCTCTCATGAGTGGCGCCGCAGGATGCAGCGTAGGCGTGACGTTACACGTAGGGCTTCGAGGTGAGCTGAAAGAGTGCGTTCACAGTCCGAGTCGCGACGTGCCCTCGGGGTACGCGGCCTACTGGATTACATATGTCCTCCTTCGTGCTTTTCGTCTCATGCTGAGACAGTACCCCGTAGGTTGTAACAATTGGGAAACCTGTGTGCCAACGCGATTAGCCAGCAGTTTATGGCGTAGGGCGACGCACCCAGTGGAAATCCGTCACTGCAGCTTTCAAGATGCTTGACGTGCTGATCTCCATCGCAGGCCATCTCTCGTCGGAGCGGAGGCGAGCATGCCAATTCGGATGACATTTCCAACCCTACTGGCAACACACGAGGAGAGAAGAAGGAGATCCGTCGGACTCTCGTCATATTTCGCACGTTACCAGACCTGTACGGGCACTGAGATCTGAGATCCCTGGGTGTGTCGTTATGCCTGACAGAGAAAACAGTCCTGACTACAGGACTACTCACGAGACAGCGACGGCGAGTATGCTTGGTGCTATCCGCCTATCACGAACGATGTTGTTCAGCTGCGCGCACAGTGTCTGATAAGCAGTCCTCAATCATAGTATACCTTCGTCCTTAGTCGAGTTAGGAATCGCACTTCTGACGTCAAGCCTGAAGGGGGACTGCGCAAATGAATACAATATACAAGGCATAAGTACAGTTCGAGAGCAACGACAATCCAGAAAACTTGACAGCATTATAATGTTGAGCTAGCTTCAACGAGACTCTATAGAGCCAGGGGTTTGCAGCAGCGACTGCAGCTGGTAGTAGGTATGCGGTCAGAGATTCGAACGACGATATGGTAACATCTTGACGACGTACCTGGTCCAGGTCCACAGCACCAGGGACGTCCTCGGAGTCACCCCCTCCGTTCTCCAAAGCGCCATTTTGCGAATCGTCGTGACTCTGAGCAGTCTAAACATCCGTCAGCACTGAGAGGATGCGGATGGGATTTGGGAAACTCACAGCGCTAGCGTTGCCTGGTGCTGCGCCCCCCTTCTTGGGTACGCGTCCCGCTGCATTTGCACCCTGTGCACCACCGCCAGGAGGCTCCTCACGAGGCACGATGTCTATGAGGAAGTCGAACTGGTCCGACTTGCTCAGGGCCTTCGCTATGTCGGCGCGCGACAGTGTTCGACGTTTGTTGGAGTCTGCGATAATGAAGGCACGCGCCGTGATCTCCGCAATGAAGACTGCAGGTAGCATGACTCCAGTCTTTAGTATGTCATACACTTGACACAGATGCCAAGAACGCACTCTCGCATGCTTTGCAGAAGAGGATGGGGGCTGAAACTCCCATGAGACTTGTCCAAGCCACGCGGGGGCATCTCCATCACGCACCGTCTGCCGCAATCATCTAAGGGGTCCTTGCGTAAGTCTTACATACCGAGCCAAACTCTCCAGGGGCGTACTTTGACCTCCGGGTCACTCTTCATGACCTTCTTGATTCGCGCGAGCGGAAGGGGAGGATGGCGATAGTCGGGGGTCTCCTGCTCGGCAGCATCAATTTGTCTTTGCCAGAACGACCTCAAGAAGTCATTGAGAGGTTCTCCAGGCTGCACGAAAGGCTTGTTTGACGAGGACGACATGGTGAACAACAGAGTCGAGGTTGGCTGAACGCGAGCCACAGACGCGATCTCGTTTCGAGCGGAGGTGTGTCGTAATAGGAACTTGTGGGCGCCACACTGCACTGTAGTGGATCGGAGATAGGTCGGAGGGTGAACAAACCGACGCGCGTTGAGGACGTCGCGTCCAGGTCGTTCCTCATCATTCTACACGACGAGCTCGCCGCCATGTCCAGCGTAATGCGTCCGTCCACTGCGGGTGCATCTTCCTCAACACCAGTCGCACACAATGCCGTTCCCCCGCCTCCTACCACCTCCGCCAGCCGGTCATCCCGAATTGCGCCCCACTCCCATATCAAGGGCCTTGGACTGAACGCAGAGGGGTATGCGGTTGCGGACAGCGGAGGATTCGTTGGGCAGGTCGCTGCGCGCGAGGTATGTTTGACTTGCGATTTTGGTCAAGGCAGGAATGTGAACCAAGTGTTCAGTGAACCTAATGGTCTGGTTCCATATAGGCTTGCGGCGTCGTCGTCGACCTCGTCAAGTCGCGCAAATTCTCTGGTCGCGCTCTCCTTCTCGTCGGTCCGCCTGGAACTGGAAAGACTGCGCTCGCGCTTGCAATCTCCCAGGAGCTTGGTGCCAAGGTCCCGTTCTGTCCCATGGTCGGCTCGGAGGTGTACAGTACGGAGGTGAAAAAGACAGAGGTCCTCGCAGAGGCGTTCCGGCGAGCGATAGGTGCGTCTCTCTTGTGCAAATAGTTATCTCGGATGCTCAGACTCTGCAGGTCTTCGCATCAAGGAGACAAAGGAGGTCTATGAGGGAGAGGTGACGGAGCTGACGCCAACTGAGTCCGAGAACCCACTGAGCGGGTACGGCAAAACCGTCTCACACGTAATTGTTGGGCTCAAGACCGTTCGCGGAACCAAGCAGCTGCGACTCGACCCGAGCATATACGAAGCGATCCTCAAGGAGAAGATCCAGGTGGGAGACGTGATATATGTGGAGGCCAACACAGGCGCGGTGAAGGTATGTTTCCACCAGCTGACCCGACGAGACCAAGCCTGACCCGATCGAATAGCGTGTGGGTCGCTCCGACGCGTATGCGTCGTCGTATGACTTGGAGTCGGAAACATATGTTCCCCTTCCGAAAGGAGACGTGCACAAGAAGAAGGAGCTCGTGCAGGATGTCACGCTGGGTGACCTTGATGCCGCGAACGCCCGACCACAGGGTGGCCAGGATATCATGAGCGTGATGGGCAGCTTGGTGAAGAGCGGCCGGACAGAGATCACGGAAAAGTTGCGGAGAGAAGTCAACCGAGTGGTGAAGGGCTACGTCGATCAAGGCGTTGCGGAGGTTGTTCCTGGTGTTGTGTTCATCGACGAGGTATGTCCGACGCGCTGTGCTTCATCCGAACGATGCATTGAAATGGTGGTCAGGTACACATGCTGGACATTGAGTGTTTCACGTACCTCAATGCGCTCCTCGAGTCTCCCATGGCACCGACAGTCGTCCTCGCGACGAACCGGGGAAACACAATCGTACGGGGCACAAGTGACATCTACGCACCACATGGCATCCCTGTTGATCTGCTCGACCGGTATGTGATCTCCGACTGACCCGGCTACGTGTACATATACTACTGATGCTTTCTGTCTAGGTGTCTAATCGTCAGAGCAACTACATACAATGAAGGCGAGATTGCCAAGGTCTTGCAGTTGCGTGCGACTGTGGAGGGCTTGCAGCTTGGGGAGGGCGTGCTCGAGCAACTGGCCAAAAAGGGCGCAGAAAGCTCATTGAGGTACGTGGAACCTAGCTGTCTCCATACGCAGCTTGACACAATCCTCTCAGATACGCGCTACAATTACTCACGCCTGCTTCGATCCTCGCCGGGCTTGCGGGACGGAGGGAGATTCAGCTCGAGGACATCAGCGAAATGGGCGAGCTCTTCCTCGACTCGAAGACGAGCTCGGCTATCATCGAGCAACGCGAGGCATAGGGTCTTCCGGAGGAGCGGTGCGGGTGTTGTGTAGGTGCGTGTTCTTTCCCTCTCTGGGCCGAGTCGAACAGGGCGAGAATTATGCCTCTCGACAACGAAATACATCGACTAACACGCCTCATCTGTCAGGTGGCCTTGCGATGTACCAAAATGTCAACGGACCTTGCGATGGTTCGTACTCTGCGTGTTTCTTGTATTAGATCCGAGGCCTCTCGGTGTCATTGTATGGTTTACCTAGCCAGGAAGCACACCCCAGGTTCGTTCGCAACCTCGGGACGAAGTGCCGTACGATCGTGCAGAAGCCACCCACGTCACAGCAATCGAGGTGAGCAGTATCTTCTTAAACGACTTGTCAAACCACGCAGTGGCTTCGCAATTCGACGGCGTCTTGCGAGAAGGGCCTCTCAGCGGAGCGCACCTGCCCCTGGATTCCAGGGCGTCGGCGTTGGTGCTTACCTGTCCATCTGCTGTCCGTCGAGTGAGGCCCGTCTCGACCAGCCGTGACGCGCCACACAGTGAAGGTCAGGTGTGTACATGTGAGAATGTCGATCTCACGCGCCGAGTCTCTTTCACACTGACGTCGTCAGGACATGTCGAGCTTTCCGCTGGTCAGCTGCCTCCTCGTATGAACGGTTCGCTACGCTTCCGGCAGGTGCGGCGATTCTCGCTCGTAATGACGCCAATTCCAAGCCCGCAGCTGATGGGGGGACAAGAGGTTCTCAAGCAACTTCTGGGGTGGAAACGAATAAGACGGATCACTTATGAGTGCGCTTCAGGTTCTAATTATTCATCTTTGGGGCACTGACCATTCAGCGCGCGTTATGCTTTCGGACCAGGAGGGCCGAAATTAAGCCAATGAAGCTGATGAAGAGAAGGCTGTCATGTCCCTGTCTCGAAGGACAGTCTTAGATCGCAGTAGTGCAGGCCCTGTGCCACAAACTGTCGCGGACTGTCGCTCCAGGGTGCCGTAGTGCACTCTTTCTGACTTCGATTGCGTGCAGGTGGACAGCAAGCAGCCGTTCGAGCTCGCTGAGCCCCTCGCGATGACGCTGGCTCGCTGTGGTCGAACCGATGTCCCGGTTAGTTACCACGGTCAAGATGGATTCGTATGGCAGGGCTTCACGTGGCGCGGTGAGTTTTCTCTTGGGTTCTGTGATATGGGGCCGTGGCGGTTGACCGGTTGTTTGTGGCATGACAATGGCGTTGTGGTGCTCGAGAAGAATTCCGGCGTATTACTTCTACGCTCCCCCTTGGGTGTTCGGTACGCTGTGCTCATGCCCGACCTTCGTGACCAATATGGTACTGGTCGTACGCGCGCAGCGCACTGGCGGGTGTGACAGGGGAGCGATTCCCGACCAGCACCGGGAGTTTCGGTTGCTGGTTTGGCCGGAGGGTCTATATCGAGCATGGGACGCGGCCGTGTGTGCTGTTCCTGTTCTGCGCTAGCCCAGATGAAAAGAAGCGCTGCGTACCCCGCAGCGCTTCGGTTCCTCGTCTATTCAGTGCACCTCCCCGCAGGTGGTGCGAACGCCAGCTGGGCGAGAGATGCGCGACGTGAGATGCGAAGGGGCGGAGACGGGAGGCGATGGAGCTTACATGATCGGCACACGCGCTGCGGCTCACCTGGAAGGTCCTCCTCGAATGCGAACACGTCCACCCTTGGACCCTTGGGTGCCCGATCCGGCGTCTGACCACCTCTTCACTCGCGCCATTTAAGTTGCGTCTGTCCTTGCGCCGCAGTCACTATATATCCACCATCCATCCGCTGGGCCATCTCACTCACTCCCCCCCTCCTGCCAACAGGACCCTCCTCTCTGCGACACCATAACCGAAGGCGTTCAGCCACTCGACCATGATCAACAAGGCGCTCCCATACTACCTTGAGGACCGCACCGGGCAGTACACAGGCTCGGACTTCGACGAAATCTATGACCGCCTCTTCCTGCGCGTCGCGCGTCCCTCTCCTTCACAAGCTGCACACTTCCCAGCGGAGTCGACGCTCATGGTCTACAATTCCGGGCGACGGTCGTCCAGCCAGCGCCACTCGCGCCCGCCCCAGCGCGAGCCTGCGGTGGTCCTGGAGTTCGGACCGAATGGGACGCTCGGGAACGTCTCGTTCGTCCAGTCGGGCGTTTCGATGCCCATGGGGCAGTACCTACGGAAGACATCGATGTTTGCAGGGTGAGTGCCTGTTTCGAGCATCTGTCGCTGGCACTGCTTTGGACTCGAAGCGTGATACCCGGAAGCTCATGCTGACGTACGTCTGTGTGCTCTCTCAGGTCGCTGTCGCGAAAATTTACGGCTGCGAATGGTGAGGAATATCGGTGGATACACCGCGCAGTGAAGGGTCACGAGTGGTCGGTGAGTCTGTGGCACCCTCTGCGTTCATCGCGCTTGAGCTGACTGAAGAATCGCAGTGCGTCGACTCTCGCGACTACGTTGTTGCGCACTACAGCCTCAAGCCCCCCGAAAAGCCCGCGTACAACACATCGGGCAACATGTTGACCATATACGAACCCTTCACGCACCTTGCACTTGGTGAGCACCCCGTATCTATGCAGTGATGGTGGCTTGGCTGACGCATGCTCTCAGAAATACTGACTACGTTGACCATCATGCGATACCTCGCGGCGAACAAGTACTGAACATACCCAAACCTGCATCATACCTTGTACTTCCGGGCGACGAGTGTCCCGATGGTGGGTAGTACCGACTCTGGCATTTGTAGCATATCATTATCGCATTTTGTACGCCTTCCACGGACCTTGTCGAGGCCTACTTGTAATATAAGTACTGTTTCACATGAGGTCGCGGGGGCATGGTCATGCCTGCTCCTCGGCCTTCTCGCGGGACTCGTCGGCGCTTCGCTTGCCAAATCAAGCGCGGGCACCTGGTGGCGTTCCTCCGGCATGACCCGCAGGTATGTCTTGACTCTTGACTGTCGTCATGTCCTATCTGATCCCCGCTTCGTATACTATCGACTGTCCAGATGATGTTGCTCATACATATTTCTCGGCCATACGAACCAATCCCCGCCATTCAAGACAGTCTTCCGATAGCGTATCATTGCATACTCGGACCTGTGTCGGCGTTGTTTCTGCTAAAGCTCGCGCCCGATGCACGTCAGTCCACCTCTAGGCTGCCATCTTCATCCGAAAAGGCTCCAGGAAGCCGCCTCGTGTCTCTCCCTCTGGTGCGCTGATGATATGCAAGGGCTGTCGCCTTTCCTTGGCACATACTCGGTCCCAGTTCCAAGCAAACCTCCTGTCGTACAAAAGACCAGCACGTCGCCCCGACCTCTAGCAACTCTTCGCGCCATGAAGCTCCTCGCATTCTCTGCGGTACTGGTCCTCTCGGGATGTGCATCGGCGCACACGATCTTCCAGAAACTATATGTCAACGGCGTTGACCAAGGTGAATTGACCGGCATTCGAGCGCCGGATTACGACGGAGTAAGTCTGGGCAAGCTCGCTCCACCTGTTACTCTACTCACCATACTACGAGAATAGCCCATCACCGACGTGAACTCGAACGACATCATCTGCAATGGAGGTTCGTACTTACCTATCTACAACCGGTTATTGGCCCAGACTTATCTGAAGACTGCTATCAGGCATCAACCCGTACCACCAGCCTGTCTCCAAGGCGGTCGTCAATGTCCCTGCCGGTGCTTCTGTCACGGCTGAGGTACCCCGCGCTTAGGGATATTCATCGGGCGCGAGCGTTCTGACGCAATACCGTTGTCCAGTGGCATCATACACTCAATCAAGTCGCGAACGATGCTGCAGATCCCATTGATGCCAGCCACAAGGGACCCATAATCACCTACTTGTACGTTGTTTGCGGGCTACGCCCTTTCCTCGGTACACCTGTTGATCGTTTTGCCTCTGTAGGGCGAAGATACCCGACGCGACCCAGAGTTCTGTCACCGGCCTCCAGTGGTTCAAGATCCACCAGGATGGCCTGACCGCGTCCGACCAGACCTGGGGCGTCGACCGCTTGATCAAGAACAAGGGCAAGGTCTCTTTCACCATCCCGAGCTGCATCGCTTCGGGCCAGTATCTGCTCAGGCACGAGATTATCGGTTCGTCCCTCTACCTGAACCCCACTATTTCTTGCGTGTTTGACTCTTTGTACGCCGCGTTGTAGCTCTCCATGCCGCCTCCAGCTACCCTGGAGCTCAGTTTTACATGGAATGCGCCCAGATCAACATCACTGGTGGCTCGGGAGCCAAGTCCCCTGCTACCGTGTCGTTCCCCGGTGCTTATAAGGGAACCGACCCCGGTAAGGAGGGTTTGCTTTGTGTGATACGAGTAAATGTTGACTTGACTGTATGTCACAGGTGTGAAGATCAACATCTACCAGACGCTTCAGAATTACACTATCCCAGGTGAGTTGTCAGTAGTCCGCATGCAAACATTCTGGTACGCAGATTGCTCATTTGATTCCAGGCCCGGCTGTCTTCACTTGTTAGAAGTACCCCGAATCCGATTTCCTGGGTTACTTTCAGTATATCATGGTGAAGGCGTATTGCAGTGTGTATCCTTGCATCCACGCAATCCGAGGTTTTGTCCCAGTAACTCCGAACTCGACTCGTTGGTGGCTGAGTGCGTCGTGCCTCAAGCGGTCTTGCTGGTGAGACATGGTGGCGACTACTGCTTCGCTGCGATCCCCGGTCGTCAAGGGTTTTGCAGGTTGAGATGCATGACCGTGTAGAATGGCGAAGGGTATTCCTCGGAGTAGAGGTAGGTCATTCCCGCTTTCACTACGGATCACCTGTGCGCTTCATAAACGCATAACTCATCACGCAGCAACGCCAAATCCCCCGCATGATGTCATCGACTTCCATCGTCGCGATGGCCGAGCAGTGAGTGATTTCAAGATTTCGCCGAGCTTGACCTCCACCAGCTATTCTTGTACGCCTCCTTGAAGGATCCGGGCTGTCGCGGGATGTAGGGCTGAATGGCGGAACGGCAATGATGCCGTGCCGCTCTAGCCAGATTATAAGAAGAGCTGAGATGGTAGAGTATCGCGACGTGGACTTCGACACCCGCACCTCGCTTGATACAATGACGAAGCTCGCTGCTCTCGCGACTGCGGCTGTTCTCGCTAGCTCGGCATCGGCCCACACCATCTTCCAAAAGCTGTACGTTAACGGTGTAGACCAGGGCGAGCTAACTGGTATACGTGCTCCGGACTACGATGGTGTAAGTGCCTGCTTCCACACTTGTTGCTCTCGTCGGTGGGCTCACACTGGAACTCTAGCCTATCACGGACGTGACCTCCAACGACATCATCTGCAACGGAGGCAAGTCTTGCGTAGTCGTTTGCCGAGAGCAGTGTATAACCTCTTCAGATGTCTATAGGCATCAACCCATACCATCAACCCGTCTCTACCGCTGTCATTGACGTGCCCGCTGGTTCAAGCGTGACTGCTGAGGTACGTTACTCATAACCTACCAGCCTCGCGAACTCGGTGCTCACTCAACCACAACAACGACAAGTGGCACCATACGTTGAACCAAGCTCCAGGTGATCCAGCGGACCCCATCGATGCGAGTCACAAGGGCCCCGTCATCTCGTACCTGTACGTACATGTTCCTTGTCCTCGATGGCTGATACTCATGCGCGGATCTACAGTGCAAAGATCCCGGACGCGACCCAGAGCGACGTCACCGGTTTGCAGTGGTTCAAGATCTACGAGGATGGCTTGACTCCCTCGGACCAAACGTGGGCCGTGGATCGACTCATCGCGAACAAGGGCAAGGTGTCCTTCACGATTCCCAGCTGCATCGAGTCTGGCCAGTACCTCTTGCGCCACGAGATCATCGGTATGCCCCTTCCTCACCGATGTCCCTCTCTACTGACGCGCTACCATACAGCTTTGCATGCCGCATCGAACTACCCCGGTGCGCAATTCTACATGGAGTGTGCGCAGATCAACGTCACGGGCGGGTCCGGCTCCAAGTCTCCTGCGACGGTGTCGTTCCCTGGCGCGTACAAGGGCACCGACCCAGGTATGGACCGACTGGGTGATGTCCTTGGGATCCTGCCTGACCGTGCTGTTTGTAGGCGTCAAGATCAACATCTACCAGACTCTGCAGAACTACACGATCCCCGGTAAGTACATAGTATATATATATATCTGTCGCCGGAGACAACCCTGACTTTGTTTACCATAGGACCGGCCGTGTTTACATGCTGAGAATCTGCCTGCGTGCGGAGGCTATGTAGGCTGAGTGAAGGAATGTAGGATAATCAATCGACCGTTTTTCGGTCCCTCAAGGGCATGTCTACTCGTATCCTGATCGAGAACTCGTATGATGAGGGTAATAAGGAGCCAGCTGCAGCACCTCAAGAAGCCGCGGAAGTACGGAGCCGAGCGAGCAGCTCCGTGATGCCCACTAGAAGTACCGACATCTGCGCAGTGGTGTCGTTCAACTTCTTCTCCATGCTGTCCATCCTCGCTTCTAGACGTGCTACATCAGCGGACGTGCACGCTGCGTGAAATACGAGCGCAGACGAGTCGACTGTCGTGCCGATATCGGTGTCGTTGCCTTCAGATGCAGTCGCTGTACCCGGGATGATCTCCATGACGTGAATGCGACGGTGAGGAGGTTGGAACTTTCTGATGACCGCGTTCGACAATGCGCACTCGGAGCATAAGAGACAATCTGCGAAGATATAATCACCCGCCACGAGCGCAGATTGAACAGTTCCCCGAACGTACCTTTGCATAGCAGGCAGCGATACGAGTCCCCTGCAATAGGTTTTTCGCACGGGCCGTCGCAATTCCGGGACTCATGGTATCCGGCGTCGTCTTCCAACTCAATGGACTCTGTAGACACATCGAAGCCTCGTTGGACGCATGTCACCTATTCGAGACTTTGACGACTTACCTTCGGATTCGGCTGTGACTTCTTGCTGTTCGCCCACGCTCTGCGCTTGGTCACGACCCTCAACATTGCTTCCTTCGTTCCCGCCGTCTACTTCCGGTTCGAGATCCTTTGTTGCGTCGCACGGTTCATGATCTGCAGTAGCAGATTAGTATTCCAAACGTGCCAGTGTCCGGACTGCGATTGAACGTACCCTCGAGCACTACTTCCCCGCTCCCGGACTCGAGAGGATCTCCTGCCGCTGCGCCAGCTTCGTCTTGTACTGCCTCATCACTAGCAGGAGTGACATCATGATCATGGTCAAGTTCATCGTTCCGGATGTCTGTTAGGTCATCCTCTGACTCTTCCTCCCCATAGTACCCAGGTTCGGTTGACTCGCCCGGAGCCGTAGATCTGAGGTACACCAGGATATTGTGCCATTCTCGCAGCGTATCACTCGTCGCAGCATCCTTGGCACCGATACATGCTATCAGGCGGCGTGTGAGCATTATCGGAAGTGGGTGTTGAACGATGGCGAAGCGGTGGGAGGCTTGGTGTGTCCCGATGGTCACCATCTCGGATGGCGGAGCGGCGTAGCACGTCTGGCAGAAGTCGAAGTCTGATAGACGATAATCCAATAAGTCAATCGATGACAACAAGTGAATATTCGAAAGCTCACCGGAGCAATCTATGCACTTGAAGCGATTACCGTAGATCCAATCTGCGCATCCGTTACATGTGGCGTAACTGCTCCACCATGGTTATCGACCCGCTGTACACGGGAATCAAGAATTCACTCACTGTCCTTGGGTATCGCGCGGCAGCTTTAGGCATAACAAGGATTCCTTGTACACTTGCCCTTCTTCCCCGAGGCTGTCCAGGAAGACTTCCGCCCGTTCGGCACCCTCCGGGAGTACGTCGTCCAAAGGGTCCGAGCAGAACATGATAAGAGACGCAAGGTCCTCAGCCTTCTCCTTGGCTTCAGAAAGGCCAAGGGTGAGGAGGGAGATGACCACTGCTCCCTCCCGTGACTTGAGACCATGCCTCAACATGTCTAGTATACGCGTAGGAGTGTCTCGATTAACCGCAAGGTAGTCGTGGGTCGCGTCATGCGGCGCAGGAATAGGGTCCTCAGGAGGAATGGACGGCGGATTTGCGTGACATGTATCGCAATAGTCGAAATCTTAGTAGATGAGGGTGGCCAGTGAGTCCGGTGCAAGCGTACCATGAAGATGGGATACTCACTTTCGCACTGAACACATTTATAGCGAATCCCAGACACTGCAGATCCACACCCGTCACATTCGACAAGCTCGCTATGGGCACAGTGAGTCCTTATCATTCAATGAGAAAGTTCGGCTTGTCGACTCACTGAGAAACATCGGAAGACACCAATGATGCACGAGGACGTTCGGCATCCGTGTCGCGATTCCAGGACCGTACGAATTCCACGCCATATTGCTCCTTGAGACGTAAGAGGGACTCGTAATCGTCGTGGCGGAGAACGTCGTTCTCCACGGGTGCGGTAGTTGTACCTGAAGCGGTCGTATCGAAGAGTGGGAGACGGCTATAGTGGGCTAGATCCGGGCGAAGAGCGTCGGGAGACCGTTTCATCTCGTTGAATAGCTTGTTCTCTTGGTAATCGTAGGATCGTAGTAGGTAGATGAGCGTCTGCAGGGTGTTCTGAGGGACAGTAGCTTCGTCCTGTATCTGCGTGACGGTCATATCGCTGGTCTGGATGCGAAAGACACCCTTGTACTGTGAAGGTGCGTCCTCAGTATGGCGTACATGAAGAGAGAGGGATTGAAGTACCATGCCGTTCGCAAAGGTATCGAACTTCTGCCTAACGTCCAACTGCATCTTCCGGAAATGTTCTGTATCTGCTGTCAATAGTAGTCATGCGGACTCCGGCGACACTCACCAACTAGACTCAAGACTCGGTCGGAAACTGCGTTCATGATGACCCTTATGGCCGTAACAGCGTTGCGCCCAATCTCGTCTTCATTGAGGACGTATTTCGCGCTTAGCTTGAGAAGCTCATAGTGGCGGAAGAGGAGCAAGAAAAGAACGGGGAGGAGGAACTAGCGTTTGAGCGTAGATCAATCAACTTCGACGGATGCAGCAGGGGTTCGAAACCACGCACGCTCTCCAGTTCGCTTCCCATCTCGAAACCTTCGGCGCCGTTGACCGAGGATAGCAAAGTGATCCCATCTTCAGTCACGTTGTACTTGAGCGTGTCGAGGACATCCGAGAGCTGCTTCTCCTGATGACCCATGACAGTGTGGACGACCTTCACCAAAGAAGGATCCTCTAGGATGGGAGTTTCGATAGTGGACAGGAGGTTGAGGATGTCAGGGACGTGGTTGAAGTATCCTGCGATCGCCGAGGAATTCTCCGGAGCATAATCCACAGCGAGCATGACCTCTATCAAATACTGGATGCGCAACTTGTATAGGTAGCTGGCAATCAAACAACCTGTAGGGAGGAGAGTCAGCAGCAACCTCGGACATCTATACGAGGGATTCTGATGCTCACCGTAGGATCGGTACGCGATCCACTCCATGAGCGAAATAGAAGGCGGTCTGGCTCTTGTGAACTCGTTCACTTCCTTGATCCTGACGAGGCCGTTGCCGTCTGCGTCCATGGCTTTGCAGGGGTCATTGACTTAGCAGTAATTTATTTATCAAGGAACCATAAAAACGAACCTTCCATGAAGATCGACATGTTCCGGAAGCTGAAGTATCTGGTGCACCAATAGTTCTCCAAAGCATCAGCGCTCGTCGTGCACTGCTCGTCATCGCCTCCCACTCCAGAGACGGGAGAGACAGGCCTCTGCTGCACGACGAGAGATGTCGGAATCTTAAACTCGCCGGGTCGCAACGAGGTCTCTGAAAGAGCGGCCTCCCGGCGGGCTTCGCGCGTCAGGTCGACGAAGTAACTGTGCATGCCGGCGTATTAGACCGAGTGCGAGTCATTTCCAGCGACGCGAACTCACTCGTAGAGATTGAGGGTGAAGGTGTTCGCTTCCACAGATCCAGGCCATTTCTGGGAGGACGTAGGTCAACATGTGGATTTGCAGACATAGACGGTGCGCAGCTCACCCAGTCCCTCCAGAGCTTCCGAATATCCTGCCGACACGTACATGGTGAGTATACGATTACCATTCAAACCATGAGCCCTACCGGGTCCTCAATTCGCTGATACAGCCGTGCATCCGTAGGGAGTCTCTTGAGGTGGTCCAGGGCCTTGTCGAGCTGCTTGGTATGCATGTCCAACCGGATCTCGAAGCCTCGGAGCGAACTCTCCAGTAGGTCCTTGACGGACATGCGGAACGTGCGCAGTGATGGTGCGTTCGGTCTGTTTCCTCCCAACTCATCGGCTTTGTTCGCAAGGTCAATGAGCTCTTCGTCCGTGAGGCGATCCAGGCGATCCTCCAGTCCTCGTTTCTTGATCTCGTCATACAACTGGCACTCCTTCTGCTGGGTCGGATCGAATTGCTTGCTGATGGCATCAGTCGAGACCTTGATCTCTGAGAGCGTCTTCGAAATATCGAGCACTTGTTTCTGTGACAGAAGATACTTCATATTGGACTGAACTGGACCCGCTTTGTGCACTCACGGCGGTGAAGACCTTGATTCTGTATCCTATGGATTGCTTGTCCTTGTCGCATTCATCGCAACAGTCCTTGATTTGTTGCTATGAGGCCGCGATGAGGGCGAGTACCGATAGTGCAATGCCAGAATGCCGCCCACCTTCCAATCGTTCGCCCAAATGACACGACCTGAGTGATCGACCGTTAGAACTCGGAGAGCGCGACGCGAGTAGGACCTCACGTAGTGATCCTTCCTTTGCATACCGCTCCACCACGTTTCCTACCTTGATCAGAGTGTTACTGATCTCCTTGCAGAGTACTAGCGACCTTGTCAGCTCGCGATCGCCTGCACATCACTGGTGTAACCTACGAGCTAGTGCTCCGGAGAACCGTTCAACTCGGCCAGCACCAACGTCGACGACCATATCCTCGTCTACCTCTATGAATCTGATCCTGTACGCAGCGTATGTCAGACATGTTGCGTTCCCAGGGCGAAAAAACCTACTCGAAGAGTGCGCACAACATCTCCGCCATCTTGAGTTTCATCAAGGCGATACGGCTCCCATTTGCGCGGTTTATGGCGCAGTTCTTGATGATAATAAGCGGGACCGTGATAGCTGCACAAGAACGCGCTCAGCGACTAGCGTCCGCTGCATAAGCTTCAAGGTGATACCTGATATAGCCGGGTGTAGAGACGCCAACACGTCGACGGCCTTCAACACAGTTTCGACTGCTCCTTCTATGTCGACGGTGTGACACTTCGCGACGTTGGGCTTGCGGGTCACTTCCGCCATTGCCTTGAGAGCATCAGAGAACTTGTCTGCGCCGAATGTTTCGAGTATCACCCCGGGCTTCGGGCCATTCCTTGGACCTATAGACGGAACGTCAGAGGGAACTACGGCCTGACAGGATGTCAGCACTCACTCATTGTGCCGGAGTATCGTGCAGATGGGCTAAAGGTGTTCGTTCCACCGCCAGAGAAGGAATCAAGTCCTACTCATTTATAGAGCATACTGCAAATCCGAGAGATGTCAGCGTATTGGAAATTTGTGGTTGAAAGCCACCGATGCCGGCTGCGACGACAGCGAAGCCCACTTCCGGTTGGATGTCGACACCGTGGTGTTCGCGCGGGGTGACCGGAGCGCGTAACCTGACCGTACTCACACACTGAAGGACCATCGATGGCACATTACCGAGACAGCTCCTAGTCGGCGTCGTGGGGTGATGCTAAATCCGTCCGAGCTGCTGTCTGTTAGCGTTCGCTGATGTGAGCGATAAACCACAATTGACGCAACAGCGCTGACTAGGCAGTGTTTCGAAGTCCTTCGGAAAAATGGTTGTCTCCCCTGATGAAGTCTGAACCTGTGAAGGCAAGTCGCAACGACTAGCAGACGAGTGGACAACACGAGTCCTCAGTCAGTAGAGCAAAAGACTGATAGCATAGACACAAGTACCTAGCAGACGAGTGGACAACACGAGCTACAAAGTACTTGTAAGTAAAGCATAAGTAAGCATAGGTAGGCGAGTACTTACTCCTCAGTCAGTAGAGCAAAAGACTGAGGAGACGAAGCCCAAGAGTCCCTCCTTATATACTGTGTCAGGAGTAGCATGAGTAAGCGACAGAAAGGAGAGCATAATGCTGTCTGAGTCAGAACGAGTAGGGATGACTCAGACGATGACGAAGGATGACGAAGATACGACAAATACGAGGTCACAAGGGCATGTCTAGTACAGCCCAGAGATATCTAGAAAGAACTAGAAAGGTCTGGAGCGTTGCAGAACGCACTGGAATGGACTGGAAACAAAGAGAAGCCAGGTAACCACATGGTTTCGTACAACGTACCCTAAAAGGAAAGGAAGAAGCATAGCCTAAGATCTAATCGTAAGAGGCTGTGCCCATAGCGCCTAATGCGCAACTAATGTCCATAGTCCATAGTAAGTTCAACATCCCCTAGGCAGACGGTTGACGGGTTTATTGAAGGGGGGAGGGACGACTGGGAAATGGAAACCTGCATTAGCGGCGCTCCCCATGGGCAGCAGTCAGCGCTTCAGCTTCTCATCTGGCACATCAAATGAGAAACATTTGTCGAGTCCTTGCCCAAATCGACTCGGATGCTCAGGCCCCCACGCTGGTTCCAAAGAGAAGCTGCATGATTATTGGAGGAATGTTGTCGTGGATTTTGCACAGATGAAGTGCTACTAGTACGTAGTGATCTCTACACGGAGAGCATTCAATCATATACTTACGGCTTTGATGTACGCTTGACCAAGTTTTGGTGGAGTCTGGAGGGGCGGAAACACCCTGA
>JABYQS010000227.1:0-51722 GCA_022592435.1 Cerioporus squamosus | reverse complement strand
CGTTACATTCGACCGGCGAGTTTTTGCGCGGCTGCTAGTCTGGTAGGTTGATACTTGGTGTTCACCCTCGTTGAGCTGACTGCACACAGTCTCAGCCTCGACGAGCGTGACGTGTAGCGTCGCCCATTCGTTGCCTGCGGGGATGTCAGTTACGCAGGGTAAGTTTGCTCTGAACTGGTGGTCCTACTACATGATTAATCTGCAGGGTAGCTAATACTATAGTGGGGTTTCCTGCGTCGAGGGAGAGTCTGAGCGTCCAAGGTATGTGCCGCCGCTGTAGTGTCCTTGGCACTAATTGTTCTTGGCAGGAGTGAGCTCGGTCGTCCCAGATGCCAGCGAAAGCGGTGTCTCTGGCTCGTTTGTCCCCGATGAGATTCGCCGTGTTCAAGGTACGGGCGAGGTACTACTGCGAACCACGCCCTGACCGTTCTGGATTAGGGGTGCATGCCGTATTCTCCAGAGCCAGTGAGGATATACCGTCCGTCGTTGCTGTGACTGGTGCGGAAGTTAGTCCCTGTATGGAGCTGCGTCTGATCCTGATTTCTCCTAGGCACCCCTTATACCACTGTCAGTTCTGCAGCGACTGGAGCCTGCAGTCGTCCTATTCAGGGTACGTCGTCTTTTTGTTCCTGTTTTGCCTGTGCTGACGCTGTCTTGTCTCCCCTCCTCTCGCTACGCGTCGTTTCGGTTGAACTTCTGTTCTGCCGAACGGTGTCGTTCGCAACTACTTAATATCTATCGTTATCTCTGCCCATTGTCAATGCCCTTGTCATCTCTTGCTATCACTCGTGAATGTCTGTTCCTATCGTTATCCGATCCTCGTGGGTCCGTGCTGTACACCACTTTGGTGTCTTTGTTATTGGTCGTCTCGATCTGTGATCATTAATGAACGTCGCGCATGTGTCTAGGCGTGCCTGCTACGTACATCGTGCTTCGTGCTGGCAAGTTGATCCCCGTCAGACGCGATATAACTCGAGTTCATCTCGACACCTTATTCAAGTTCCGTATGGTGAATGTGACGACATCTGCTTACGCGTCCGCTGGCCAAGCAAAGGGTGGAGAACTTGTCCTGCAAGGGGACTTGCATTTTGTGCTGTCAATGTATGGATACTGGCGTCCAGGTCAACAGCAGAACTTGGCCCATTGTCACCGAATAAAAATACCTAGTAGGTGCACACAAGAGCTCCTGAAGCCACTCATTGAAGCGCACGTATGCGATGGTAGCTGCAACCAGTATGAGTACGTTTCGAGCAGCTCAAGACGGTGCGGACTGATGTGAAGTATTCAACAGTGGAGACACCCACAACTGCATCCACATCGGAGGGTCACTTGAAAAAGACGGAGGCGGTTGATATAGCAGAGCCCAGTGGAGCACCTCGTGATGGAGTAGACGGTGTTGGTGCAGATATCTCCTACCTAGACATAGCCGACGAGGTTCTCAAGTACACGATCATCTCAGAATGGCAGCATGTCATGACCAATTCAGCTTTGGAGGAGATGGTTTGTGCAGTATGCGCTCGTCGGACGGCACAAGCTCGTATAACAACCCTGAGTCCAGAGGATGTGAACCTTGAGATTCTCCGCAACGACTGTCTCCCGGAACATGTCCTCCCGGTAACATATAACCGCGATGCCTACGGAGGCGCGATACTTCACCCAAAGGGAATGACTAAGCACGACACGGCTTCGGCGTTGAGAGTCTGCGACGAGTGTTGCTCCGATCTGACACGTTCGCAGTTACCGAAGTTTGCATTGGCCAATTTCTTATACTACGGGCATGAGCGACTACCGGAAGATGTACGAGATGCTTTCCGGCAGTCCACGCAGGTGGAGCGGATGCTGGTCTCCCGAGCTAGAGCGAGTAAGATCTCGTTCCGGTTTTGCGAGTTGAAGGGTAATCCCCTAGAAGGCACGGACCCTCAGACATCACAAAATGCGTAAGAGGGAACCTGGCGGTCCATCCACAAGATTCCACTCATCTGAATGATGTTCTCCCTCCGTCCAACGACACCATTCGCGACACCATATGTGCTGTGTTTGTCGGGAAGACCAAGCCGACACCTAAGACAATAGAGAAGTTGCGGCCTGCGCTGTGTCGGAAATCACGACTGAGGACTATAATCACATTTTTAGTTGGCAGTAATCCTGCATACCGTGTGACGGATCAGTCGGACTACCAGGGATTTAGCGAAGCAAATCTGAATGAGTTATTTGGTAAGGGTACAGAGACGTTGGATGAGGGTGTCCCGTGCTCAATGGAAATTGGACACATAGACTTCAGTGACGCCGTGGAAGGGGCCACTGATGGATATATCCCGGGCACTGACTCGTCTGAAGTCGTCCCTGGTCCAGATGATGAGGAGATGTTGATGGAGAACGTCGGTTATCTCGATAGCGACGACTCACCTTTGAACCATCAAGAGATGTCCATGAAGGCTCTTGCGCATTGTCTGGACGGTAAAGCATTCGTGAAGTCTCAGGCCGGAAGCCGCCTAATTCCAGATTTCAATAACCCAATGCTATTATCGTGGCTGTTCCCGCACCTCGATCCTTGGGGGATCGGTGGCTTTCAGGAGCCCCGTCGTCTTCGTCCCCTGAGTCTTGAACAACAACTGAAGTACTTGCTGACCGTAGTTGACTCGCCATTCCGAGATGATACCGATTTTGCATTCGTCTACTACAACGTCTGCCAGAAAAAGGCCGTGCTTGACTCCGTCACGTTCAGAGTCGCGGCGTCGCATCGAGAGCGAGTAGTGAACGAGTTACTGGCGGTGGACAAAGCTAAGCTCGATGAGATGATATCGTGTTTCCAGAGTAATCCGTTTTACAAACCGGATGGGCAGGAAGAGGTCAGAATAATGCGACTGCTGTCGCAAGTGACCACTGTGTCGCACGATCTTCCGGGGTCAACTGGCTACAAGCTTTCACTTAGGAACCAGATTCGCGGTCTCATCAGTTTCGAGGGTCCGCCCACCTTGTTTGTCACCATAAACCCTTCTGACCGTGATCATCCGCTGGTTCGGCTGTATGCTGGGCATGAGATAGACATCGAGGATCGGATGCGCGGGGAGGAATTGACCAGGTGGCAGCGCAGCGTCATTGTGGCGAAGAACCCGTCAGCCTGTGCGCGATTCTTTCATACCATGATGACCAACTTCATCTCAATCATTCTGCGGCACAAGCGTCCAGGAAAGGGTCTGTTCGGGAAGTGTCGGGCGTACTATGGTACGGTGGAAGCACAGGGCAGAGGAACTCTGCACTGTCACATGTTGATATGGCTTGAAGGTCACCTGTCACCTCAGAAGTTGCGAGATGCTATGTCGACCTCCGATATCTATCGGGAGAAGATGTTCCGCTGGTTAGAGTCGGTGATTAAATGCGAGTTACCTGGTGTTGAAGAGGTGATACCTGAGCAACAGGGTAAGCCGTCGCCGCGTCCAAAGCGATCCGAAGAGACTGGTAATCCTCACCCGGGTGCTATCCCAGCACCGTCCATACACGCTTTCCAACGCCAAGAAGAATTCAGAAGTGCGTACGATGCCTTCGTCTCGGACCTGATTAAGGAGTACAGCTGGCATGAGCACAAGAGTACTTGCTTCAAATACGTAGCGCAAGGGACGATCCCCACTGACCCAGATCGTAGAGATGCGCTATGTCGTATGCGGATTGACGGGTCTACTCGCGCGCAGACTGAACTTGACTCTGAGTCTGGAGCCATCCTTCTAAGACGGTTGCAGGGTCGTGTCGCGAATTACAATGACGTGGTCGTCTTCCTGATGAAATGTAACATGGATATCAAGCATATTGGGTCGGGGAAGCTGCGAAGGCATTGCTTTACTATGTCACGGACTACATCACGAAGGCTTCCTTACCTGCACACATTGGGCTGGGTGCATTGTCCTACGCCATCCAGAAGACCAATG
Source organism: Cerioporus squamosus (assembly GCA_022592435.1). Taxonomy (NCBI): domain Eukaryota; kingdom Fungi; phylum Basidiomycota; class Agaricomycetes; order Polyporales; family Polyporaceae; genus Cerioporus; species Cerioporus squamosus. The sequence goes on along the minus strand of JABYQS010000227.1, from coordinate 47,799 downwards.
ATAAGCACTCGGACCTTGCGCAGGAGACGGCGATAAAAGGGGCCCTGACGGCGACAGTGAACCGCTTAATCTCGAAGCAGGAGATATCACACCAGCAGGTGATGAGCTACCTAGTCGGAGGCGGCGACGTGTACACGAGCCATATGTACACGACTCTTCACTGGGGAGCATTCGATAGGCTAGTTAGAGCACACTTCAAGGAGTCGCGACGGACCTTCTCAACGCCGGCGGATGGAGAGCAGTCGGTCCGCCCCGAGGAAGTGACCCCAACCGGGACGGATGAACAGGATGATATGGACGTAGATGTTAGCGAAGCTGGAGATGATGAAGATGACAACGATGATGAGGACGATGACATGGTTCTTGCCGATGATCCGGTGTCGCAAGGAGATGATACTGAAGAGGATTTTGTACTGCAGCTGCAACCCGGATCCATATCTGCGACAAATCAGCAACAAGATTACATATATCGCAGCACTGACCCAGAGTTCGAGAACCTGTCCTTATACGAGTTTGTGGGATCAGTCAGTAAAGTGAGCCTCAAGTACCTGAGAGTGAATCCGACTGTCAGTGGGGGCCGTGGTCGCAAACAGAAGCCCAGAGGGCTCTTTTCCAGTCCCACTCACACGCAGTTCATGACCCACGGACTGAGGAAGCGATCTAACTGGTATGTACCAGTGATACTGGGGGATAGAATCCCTCGAGCTGATAGAGAACCAGAGGAACGTGAGGCGTGGTCCCGGACAATGCTTATACTCTTTGTGCCATGGAGAACACCCTCTGATTTACGGTGTTCTACCGAGAGTTGGTCGGACGCGTTCCAGAGGCGTAAGAATGACATCCCGAGGAACCTCCTGCAGGTGATGGAGAACATGAATGTGCTGTCTGAATGTCGAGACGCGAGGGATACGTACCGAAACCTTCGCCGGGCAGAGGCACTCGCCTTCATGCGGGAAGGTCTACCCGAGAGCGGCATGGAGCATAGCGGCGCAGCTGACAAAGAGCTCGGAGCCGATTTTGAACTGTTTGACAAGTTGGACGTACAGAATATATATGATAACATTGGGGACGACGAGGCTCTTCGGTCATCTCTAGATGAGGCTGTTGGCCCTCGAGTGCGGCAGGTATTGGATACATGTTACTGTGACGATGTATTGCCAAATTTGCCAAATATCGGGGAGAATAGAGACGAGCGCGTACGTGCGAGGATGGATACCGATGAACCGACATTATTGCAGCAGCAGGCCATTATGCGCCACCTTAAGCGACAGCGGAGACCGAAAGAGTGCGGAGGGGATGATACGGCGGGACCTGCTGCTAAGCGGCGGCGGCGCAATCGACCTGTTCATATAGAAGAGCATGTTAGTCGCGACACATTGAGTGCAGACAGCGGCGGTAGCCCCAACTCACACCATGTTGTCGTCGCGGAGGCTGCGGAGCAAGTAATTCGAGAAATGGGTCTTGCGAGTAACCCGGAACAAGAGAGAGCATTTCGTTTGGTCGCCGAGCGTGTCGCGAAACCGGAGGGTGGTGAGCAGCTCTTGATGTACGTGGCAGGTGTGGGCGGAACCGGGAAGACTCACGTGGTTCAGTCGATCCTGCGGTTGTTCGCACTGTTGGGACGCTCCAAGGAGATCCTGGTGGGTGCTCCTACCGGCGCCGCGGCGTTGAACATTGGCGGATATACAGTACATTCACTGATGATGCTGCCATCAAAGAAGACAAAGACGTTGCTGAAGGGATTACGCACGATATGGGCCTCTGTGAAGTACTTCATCATAGATGAAGTATCCATGATCGGCGCGAAGTTTCTTGCGGAGGTGTCCCGGAGGCTTCAGATGGCAAAAGGTGATACTGGAACTCACGCATGTAAGCCATTCGGAGGAGTGAACATGATATTCACGGGTGACTTCGGGCAGTTGAAACCTGTCAAGGCTACGGCTTTATTTAACCATCAGTACGTCAACCACCCGGGCCTCCAGGCTATCCGGGATCATTCAAGTGTAGATAATTTGAAGGGTATATATCTGTGGCGTCAGGTTGACACGGTGGTGAAGCTAGTGAAGAACCAGCGGCAGTCCACCGATCCAGTATATGCGGATCTGCTTGCGCGTGTTCGTGTGGGCGAAGGTCGCGATCGGCCAAACACAGATACGGGAGAACCAAGCGATGTCGACATCCTGTACCGTAGGATCACTCATCAGGTGGCGAAGGAGAATCCAGACTCGCTGAAGAACTTCGGAGACGCACCAATAATAGTCGGCACCAAAGCGCTGCGGGACGCCCTGAACGCTAGGATTGTTACGCATAAGTCCAACGGATTGGGTGTCAAGGTCACAACCTTATATGCTCAAGACAGGATCGGTGGGGTCCCAGTGAATGGCGCTCTTCAGCAGGGTCTGTGGAAGTTGTCCAGTTCCAGTACAGACGACGCCCTGGGGTGCCTTCCGGTATTCCCGGGTATGAAGGTTATGCTAAGAGAGAATTTGGCTTTCAGCAAGCGGCTGGTGAACGGGTCCGAAGGAATCATCAAACGGGTGGTGCATGAGGTCAGAGACGGGGTGGCCTATGCGACGGTGGCGTACATTCAGGTACCGGGCGCTGGCAAAGTGTGTGAGGAGCTTGACGAGGATATTGTTCCGATCTTCCCTGAAAACGTACGTTTCAAGTGTCGCATGTCAGTTGGAGGGAAGACAGTTATGAAGTGGGTTTCCAGACGCCAGTTACCTTTACTGCCAGCATATGCGTACACGGATTACAAGAGCCAGGGCAAGTCGTTGGAGTATGCCATTGTCGACCTACAAAGCGCCCTCAGTCTCCAAGGTGCATATGTCATGCTATCGCGAGTTCGATCTCTCGGTGGCTTGATGATCTTGCGTTCGTTCTCGCTGTCTAAAGTATGCAGCAACTTATCGCAGGAGATGCGGAACGAGTTCCGGCGTATAGATAAGCTATCCGAGGATACACGGCTGAGGTACATCGCGCAGCAAGCAAGAGATAGGACGGGTATCTGAATGGATGAACAGAGGGAGCAGAGGGAGCAGAGGGAGCAGAGGGAGCAGAGGGAGCAGAGGGGTTTCGAACATGGCTGGATATGAGACGCCAAATATTGGCATCAAAGTTCTCGCTCGCGTGGCGTTAGCGCACAAACTGGACGCGCGCAAGGCGATCTCTCTGTCTCCAAACCGCCCCCGTCAAGTAGTGCATGACCCTGGCCATGATTAGTCGTGATGCCAAATGGGAAGTAGCGCACAAAGGTGAACTCACATAGTCACCGCCAATTCAGCCTTCTCGCGATCAATTGTGCGCATGTCGAGCATGTGGTAACCGTCGTCGCTTCGGCGGAACACCACAAACTCTCCAGCGAAGGGAGGACAGTCGTCTATGTATCGCACAGACAGGTTCTTGACCGAACCAGGGCGGACCGGAACCCGGTAGAAGACGGTGTAATAGTCCCATGCTGGGCGTTGATGATTGGCGACGCGCACCGCCTCCGAACCACCGACGCCGTATTCGATGGACCATACACTGGCGAGGACGGGGTAGTGGTCGTAGTAACCCGGGGACTTGTACTGAGAACGCGACTGAACTTGCTGAAAGCCCGCTTCCCGGCGGAGGGGGAACATGTACCCTCTGCACCACTGCCAAGCATGTACAGTTCACATTAGACGTGTCTGGCGTATTAGCGTGAATGTTCCACTTGCCTGTGTACTGTCCAGCGACCACTCTTGAAGGTTCGCTCCATAGCGGCGTGCTGTGTCCATCCTGGCTGAGGGGTAGTGTCGCGGTGAGGTCGTGACTCGCTCTGAGGTTCACGAAGTCTTTAAATACCGAATCAAGGGATATCGTGCAAGTGCAAAATTGAGACCGTATCTCGTGCGTTTAGAACCAATTGTCGCGAGCACGCAAGCCGTGATGCACGTCCAGAGTGATGCACAGGGAATGACGCCCTGGCGTGTCATAAAGAATCAGACTCGATTCGGGCGGAAGGTGAAGTCACTGTGATGTCATGCGCACGTGGCAGTACCGGAGATTTGCGTCCGCTTGGTAAGACGTCCTGGACCTGACGCACAGAGATCTCACGATCAAATTCTGAACTTCACGCTGGGTTACCATCTGGCCGCCATGTTCGCCACCTCCGTACATATACGCACCCCCCCTTCTGCATGTGGTCCTTCAGAACATGGGTCGTACGACACGCAATCGTCGTGGAACCGGACGTCCCAGTAACACTCAGCCTCGTCCTGCCCGAAGTTCTCTTGCCCCCCTGGTGTCCCGTATTGGTGAGTACCATGAGCTCATTCATTAAACAGAACCCTCTGATGATCGCTGTAGCTCCTCCAGTTGAACTTCAAGCTCAGAGCTTACTCATAGCTTTACGCCGTCACCCCATGAAGAAGTTCCGGTCTGCTACCGAGGAGCTCCCGTCTGGTGCGCCCTTGCATCTGACGGACAAGTACGTATCACCTCCAGCTTTTGGATCGTTACTCACCCTCTACTCAGGACGTATGTGGCTACCGCCAACGACGTGATCATGGACCGATGTGAGTACCCTCGCCGTCCGTCATTATCACTACCTCTGAAACGCCACAGACCTGGTCTTGAGTTCCCTTGGCCGCGGCTCATTCGGCACGGTAGTGCGCACAGTCGACAAAGTAACAGGGACTGGAGTTGCCATCAAAGTGTTGCACAAGGATGAGGATCTCAATGTCGATCCCCAGAGAGAAGTGCGTCTCTATCACAAGTTGTTGTCCGGTTGTCGTCCCCAGATCGAGTAAGTTCATCACTACTCGTCTTGTGCCGTGCATGGCTCATTCTACACGTGAAGACTTTTCGCGGCCGTTCTTGATTACGGGGAGCATATGGGCTTCAAGTGCATCGCCTTTGAGCTGTGCCAAAGCACTCTGTGCGACGTTGTACGTGGATTCTCTGGTCTAGCCCCGTTACCCGGTCGGCAGCTGGTGGAGATCGCATACCAGATGGTGTCTGCTACCGAGTGTGAGAGTTATCCCCGGTCATCCAGTGCTTACCTCACATCGCCGTCTTAGATCTTCACTCACTCGGAATCATCCACTGTGATCTCAAGCCCGACAACATCGCCCTCTGCTCTGCTGAGACCGTCACAGTGCGTTGGCTTGATGCTATCACCGGCTTCCACGACAAGGTATGTGTTAGCTACCACGCATCCAGTCCATGCGCCGAGACTGACCCAACCCACAGAAAATACTGAAGTCCACTCAGATACGTGTTCTGGACCTTGGGACTGCAGTCGATCAGGACGACAAGCCCTTGACACTATTGGGTCGTGTGGGTAATCGCGGATATCGCGCTCCAGAGATTAGCTTCGGTGAGTCGACTGTTGTGAGGAGTTCGTGCCTTCCTCACTACTGTCTGTCAGGGACCGTGTGGTCTTTCGGTGTGGACACATTCGCTCTTGGCTGTGTTATCGCCGAGTTGTATCTCGGCCGGGACCTGTTCCCAGCAGACATGGAGACTGATCGGGAGCACCTCGCCATGGTCGACAAGCTCGTCGGCCCGTTCAGTGAGGAGTATGCTCACAGCATCGAGGACAAGCTCCCTGGCACGTTCTCGTTTGTTGGGCGCGTGGCTATCCGTTTCCCGCGCGCGGGAGTCGCTCTATCCGCAGAGGAACACGGCGAACCAATGAGACGCCTGGAGAACTTGAAGCCTCTGTCTGTGAGTACTCCCTCCGACCGTGTAATGCGTCTGTCCATTTGCTGAGGCCTTCACAGGCTACCATACACGATACTCTGCTTTATGATCTCGTGCGCAAGCTCATGATGCCGGATCCTGTCGAGAGACTCGAGATGGATGCTGCAGCAAAGCACGCGTACTTTGATGTACTTGCCAAACTGCAGTGGCAGTAAGCGTTGTTGTATTCTTCCCCTTCCATCTTTATACCCGAACCGAAACCGAGTACCATGTAACGAGCAACGTTCAATGAAGCCGGCGTCCCCGCATGCCCTTGTGGCTGCTATTCTAACCATACAGTGTTCGAAGAGGTTGGGTTAGATGTCATCGCTCGCATTGTCCGCCCCAGGGCAGCATTCCCGTGACTGCAGCTCCTCCCATCTGTCCGCGAGCAATCTTATTGTCACCCACACCCTACTCAGGTTACTCCGCCTGCGTACACGTTCTCCGATACATACTGCTTTCATCTTGCCACTCAGCTCACTTTGACTCAAGGTCCTCTCGTGTGGAGGCTACCGGTGCTGCTGTAGGTCGCCTCGAAGGGATAGTGTCAAACCTTCTTTGTTCAATCAGATCTTACGAAGTTGGGATGTAATCCAGAGCAGATACCACTGAATCGACATGAGTTATGGTACAAAGAACTAGTCGCCCAAGCTAACACAAGGAAGAGTTTCGGACGAGACACCAAGAGTCTCGACCTGCAGGGTCACGTCGGCAATAGGATCGATCCAAGAACCAACATACGCATGAACCCGACTCGATGCGAAGTGGGCAAGGAAAGACCAGTAGTCCTTCCTGGCGACGAATCGCAACTTCTGCACCATGTCAGAGAAGTCGTCCGCTGTCTTCTTGTGCATCAGCATTGTCATGGAACGCTAGCCCAATCCTGTAAGCTCGTAGTCGTCGTGGCTAGAGGTTTGACATACTTACCTCATCGCAGGCAACGCTCCATCCCTCCTGTATAGCTCTCCAGACGACTACCGGATCACCCTCGGTTTTGAGCGAGACCATCAACCATGCTACGGTTTGTCAACGATGAGCATCCTTGGACGACCAGGAGGGAATGTGCATGCGTACGTCCACTCGCATTCTCGTTCATCTCGCTGACAAGCACACTTGCCGGCTGCCAGACTTCCTCTATCTGGCTGCGGTCATGCCGGTCTACGACCGAACTGAACTGGACGCGGTCGCAGTTGAAGTGCGTTCGAAGGGTCATAGGGCTCATCTCTGAGAGCTGGGTGGGAGCAGGACGAGGAGAGACCGCGACGGTAACGAGAGGAGGACAGGTGCTGACAGCCTTCCTTCGTAGAAGATGTCGCCATGTGTTTTGGTACGTGATCCGGACGTACCTTGTGTGTGGCTCTTCTTGGAAAGCTGATGGTCGCGCGTCATATGTTGTTACAGGAACGGCAGTCACACGGGACCACGCGGCTATGAGTTCGTTTGCGGCGGGCGTTCCGATCCTCTACGTCACCGAGGTTAGTGATGTCACTTGCTTGGGCTCGGAGGTTTTGCGACTGGATAGTGACAGGACGACCACCGTACTCTTCCAGTTTATCCTGGCTATGATGACGCCTGGATACTAGACAGTGATCTTGTGGTCGTCCGACTACGCTGTGTCGGATGCGCGAATAAAAGGTTGACGATCGCTGTCTTCACCTCCGAATGTCCCATTGCTGTCGACCATGGTCAAGGTTAGTGACCGGACAAGTGTCGCTGGGTTACATAGATTTGCTGACAGATACCCAGATATGCTCAGACCAGGCCCTTTCTGCTAGTCGCAAGATTTCAAGTCGTGCCAACGTCCGTCGACATAACGAGCGAGTCAAGTATCTGGTCAAACAGGCGAGTGTCGTTGCCACATATTAGTCGCTAGTCAGTCTAACACGGGCTATAGCGCGCCATTCCCGTCGCCAGACGCGTGCTAGTCTACCAGGTAGACGATGTCCGACCACGGCTGGTGCTGCTGGGCACTCACGATGATTGGGACGCGAACTGCGGATGTCCGCCTTATGCCGAGGACCTAGACACCACCGAGTGGTTCTCGCATCCCCATACGGTCTCACCTGTTACGTCCCTTCCTGGTACTGGTTACCAGCTCGGGAACGGTTACGATATCGTAGCTGGCCGTTATCGATCCCTCAGGTCCTCCCGACATCGTCAGAGTTCGATACGGTCCAACGAGACGCTCCGGACTCTGTTTTCAGTCGACTGGCCAGGGACACTTCTGGTCGTGAAACGGGCAAAGTATCAAGGAGGCCGTGCCATGCACATCACTCCGGCTGAGATCTCATTAATCAATGCGCTTGTCGAGAGGCGAGTGTCGGTACTTACCAGTTTTCTCTCCTCGCCCCTGCTGATATTCCCTGATATAGCTGGTTGTTTATTCAGATGGAGACGCCGCGGAAGCATTCGTCGCCGGACGCGCTAGACTCGACTTCTCCCCGCTTGCGGTCTATGTAGTTGATAATCAATTATTGACGATACCCGTATCCGTTTTTCTTGAAATCTGATGACCATGATGTACCCCTTGAAGGAGCATCCTCGCCATTGGCGATCAAACAGACCGATGATCCGCCTGCATGGCCGCCTTGGTGAATCATTACACCCACAGTCTTCGTAAACGGCGACACTCACGGTCTTCGTGAATGGCGATAGTCTCATGAAGTATCCTTGGCACTCACGAGACGGTGAACGGGGCAACTTCAAGACCAGACTGCCTACCGCCGAGAGAGTCTGGGCTGTTGCACCTAGCAACGGAGAGGCAAATTTTGCGTTGCTGTGAAGGCAGTACGTGGCCGAGGATTGCTAGACGAGGAAGTGGAAGACGGGGTGAACAAGTCAGGCTGCCTGACAGACCAGCTCGACGGTGCGAGCGCGAGTCAAACTCATGCGCCGCCATTGCCTACAGAATTGAGTGGTAACATAGCATCGTTTTGATTGCCTTCGAAATGCACCGGGTATAGTTACGTTCATACAGGCAGGAATAATGGAGCTATAAGTTAGGACGCCTGATAGGATCCGGAGAAGTCAGGACGCTCCTGGAACGCTCTCGCTATGGGAGGACGTCAGAAGAAAGTGCTGTAGTAATAGATCTTGATGTGCGAGCACAGACTGAATAGTTGCATGAAGTCTCCCGGATCCGCAACTTTGATCATGTGAGTGATGGTGTTCAGCGGTGTGTCTCCTCGTCGAGTGAAGGAGATGCCCTTCATTGACTATCAATGGTATGAGCGCAGCATCAAGGCGGGCAGGGGAGAGGAAAGCGGGGAAAGCGTAGAGTACTGACCTCATCAATGCTGCAAGTCCACTCGTCACTGCACATGTTAATCATCTCCGCGTTCGTCGCGGGATATATACCCACACCCCCTGTAGGAGAAGTCAGCCGAGGTATCTCAACAACGAGCGTATCGGACGTACAATGCGACCGAGGAGCGGGACCGGAGTCGTCCTGTACCTCGACCACGTTAATGGTGGCTTTGACGAATTCGCCTTCCGTCGGCCGGCCCTGCATGAGGCTGTACTGAGCGTGGATGGTGAGGTGTGTACGCATTGTTCACCTGCAATTAATCTGGATCAGTCTCAGGTATCGGTGCCATGACAGAGTATTGGTGTCAGGACGGATACCTACCGCTCTCTGGATTGTGGGAGGTAGTGCGAGGTCGGCGAAGGTTTCGGAGGGCGAGTTATAAGTCAAACGTTCCGTGGCACCTCTGATGCCACCGGCACATTCAATCATCCCAGAGGTATTGAGACAAGCGGAGAGGGGCAGGACGCCCACTCGCTGAGGCTAGTCGTTTGTTCGCATGGTGTATTCGCACTTTGCCACCAGCGCTGTAGGCTAGTAGCGTTGGCTCTACAGAGTTTTCGTGGAAGTTCGACTGTGATGGTTATGTAAAAAAAATCTGTTCTGTTTCCTAGAGGACCGCCTGTGTCTTGCACGCGCGCTCGTAAGTCTTAAGCCGGAGATGAACGCAGCAATGACTCACAACCTCTGCAGGGTAGGTGGCGGACAGCCTGGTGAGGACTCCGGCGGAGGTAGCATGTGGCATGCGCTACTGTCAGCGTCTATTCCATTGTCTGCCCTAAATCGGGACATGAGATTCTGGACTATCTGATGCTGCGAGACTTGTTCTGAAGGCACTCTCGCGCACTTTGCCATGCCCGCGACATGTCTGTTTCTACGCTAAATATTCGGTCGATCATAGGCGTTCGCTGATATCTCAAGGTGAGGCGCTGAGAATTGTTGGGGATGCGGACGCTAACCCGAGAGCTGTCGTCATCGCCGTCAGTGAAGCTGAAGCAGCATAAAGATGTGTACAGACCTAAAACCCAGAGTCGGTGCCGGGCACAACAGTCTTGTTTGCCTCCACGCCCTCTTCCCCATCATCCCTCCACAGGAGGATCCGGTAAGTGTCGAGCGATGTGCTGCGACCTGTACTGACCTCTGCTAGTCACAGGGATGCCTGCTGTACTGTCGAAACTACGCATGGATCGTCCCGTACTCCCAGCCGACATCATCTTCGAGATCGCATGTCTGCTCGACAGTCCGAGCCGGCGTGCCCTGCTGCTCTCGCACAGCGTGTGCCATTTCGCGGTCGCTCCCGTCATGTACCGGTCTATTGATGTCGCTATCCGCACACCAGATGCAAGCCGCGCAGACTACATGGATCCATACCCCTTCTCCGTCCTCACCGGCTTGGTCACCTCTATGCGTCCACGCTCTGGCATACCACCCCGGTGCAACCCACAGCATCTCGTCACCTTCGCCTACCTGTCGTATGGTATCAAAGCGGATCTTCGCGCTATACCCCTCGTCGGAGCCATCCTGCGCGTAGCGGGACGGTTGCGACACCTGCGTATTGACGTGGCCTCTGAAGCCGTCCCGATGACTCTCGACGTTCTCCGCCGCACTGGCGTGATCATCACTCCCATCAGCGCCTTAACGCACTCGTCCTTAGATGTCGACGCCAACCCGGATATACTCCCATATCTCCGTAGCGTCCGATCGTCAAAGCTTCCGATTGTCGAAGCTCTTATGCGGTACCGGCACGTCAACACTGTCGTCGTTGATGGGTCACCCGAGGAGACCACCCTGGCGAAGTTCCTCCGCACACTCCCACCTTGGAACCCTGTTGACATCCGGAAGTTCGCGATCACCTACTGTGGATACGCCAGTTTCACCGATGTAGTGCGCGGCATCTTCACTGCCTTCCCCAACATCGAATGCTTCGAGTTCCGCCTTACTGGGTCCGTGGGATTGGGGTTTCTATTGGTAAGTATGCCTCCAGTTCCATCCCCGAGTACACTGCTGATGGATGCATGCTACACGCAGGAAGCAATCGACCTGTTAGATCATCACCCGAGCCTCGGGTCTCGCCTGCAAGTGCTGGCCGTCAATCACGCCTATTGCTACGGGAGTATCATTCTCAATAACCTGATGGACCAACTGAAAGCACCCGTATGCGGAGATCGGTTCTCGCAAAGAGAAGCTTTGCGGTCCGTGATCCTTTGCGACAACATGTGGTGCAGGAAGGACAAGGGTGCGCAGTGGGAGGTGATGGAAAGCACTCCGATCGAGGACTTCCGTTGGTATGACAATCGAGAGCAAGGCGACTGGGTCGCACGCTGGGAAATGTACTAGTTACGTCAGTTTGTCGAATCATACCGCTTGCGATGATAACAACTGTTTCTCCTAAACATTCATTGTCGGTGGTGTACGAGATGCTGCACTTCCTCTCTTGCTTCCCGTGCACAGATGTCAGTATCGTCTGTGTGGACGTCAAGGCCCGGAGCACGGGCCGACATCTAACCTAGTACTTAGTGGCGCTCATGTGGTAGCACGCCGAGTGGCTGTGTCCGCACGGACTGACATCATGACTTCCAAGGCTTTTCATGACGCGTCTATGTCACCGTCTGTCCACCCTTCTGAGGAGGAGGGATGTTGGCGTCGTCATACCATTGCACCTCGGTACACCGTGGGTAGGTGTAATACTCGATCTTCCCGTGCTGTTCTGAGTGCAGACTAGCCGTTGGACGAGGACGTGTGTAGACCAAGGCCGACGCGCGTCATATAAAGTTCTAGACAATTCGTGCTGCGAGCAGAGTACGCACCCCGTAAACCCCCCCCCCCCCCCTTGAGCGCGATGGACACGTCGGATATCGAGGTAAGATCGTACAGTCCAGTCTCGTGCGTGCTGTACACGTATTCACCGACTCTCACAGGATGTGCGGGTCCGTCTTGTGCCGCAGGTCTCGCATCTTCCCTGTTCCCTCTCGGTCTTTGAAGAATTCCTGCTAGGGGCTCCGGAGCAACATGTTGACGCCTTCCTTGCCGGATTCTCTCCCGATGCCATCATGGGCTTCCGGAACCTCAGCAGCTCCATGTTGCGCGCAATTGATGCCTACATGACTCGCAAGTGGAGTATCGCCCACACGCTGCGCTGGTGGATATGGAACATCAAGGAGTTCCTCGCCGTGCTCGACGAGTGCGACGGCATTGTATCAGGCTCCGCCGCTCAGCACTTCTTTGGTCGGGAGGAGTACGAGGCCAAAGACCTTGACATCTATCTCCCCTTTCACGGGCTCCTCCCGATGGGTCGCTTCCTTCAGCGTGAGGGCTTCAAATTCCAGCCCGGCTTGAACCATCACCCTTTCTTCGATGCCGCAGTTATGGCTCTTACTGCCTTCATCGGACGGACACTATCCAAGGCAACTTCGGATCTCAGCGGACACACGTACGCCTTCAAGGCCTTCAACTTCGCCCTGCCTCAACACTCGCATCCGGGCAAGCGCGGTCGACGCGTGCAACTCATAGCCGTCCAAGGTGACCCAGTGGAATTCATGATTCGCAGCTTCCACTCCAGTGTGTTATCCTATCCGTCGATCGTCGGTACAGAACTGACATTCCGACTTCACAGCTGCTGTCATGAACTACCTGACTGGCAAATATGCGGTCTCATTGTTTCCTCGCACGACATTCATCCATCGCGCGACACTCGTGTGTCAGGATATTACTCGACAGGCAGCCGTACAGAGGGCGTGGATGGACAAGTACCGAGCCCGGGGATTCTCGGTCGTCGGAGCCACTCACGAGCTGCCTGATACGACAGAGGGTCAGGTGTGGAAACGCCGCGTGGGAGACAAGCTGTGCTGGGTCTTGCCTTATGCGCGTACTGGTGAGTGTTGTTCGCCGTCTGTCCTGGTGTCTGTCTCTGACTCCGTCTCATCTCCAGGTATGCTGAGGCAGGAATTGCCTGCCATACGTCCATGGGCTTTCGAGGTTTTAGACATGACCTCGGGAGTAGTAGCTGCTCAGGCCGCTGTGCGCGTCGCTCCTCGCTTCTATTACAGGTGGGAGTTCCGCGTTGACATGGCTTGTTGATGCTAAATTGGCACTGCAGTTCACTGGCACATATCAAGGATCCAGCGCAAGCCTACCCGGATTACCGATCCATCGAAACAGCAACCGCGTTCTTGAATAGATTCTGGCATCCGTCGCAAACGGCCTTCAATGCCTACATTCCGCAAGTCGAGACGAATACGGACGAATACGACTCAACTTCAAGCGCGGACGAAGAGGAGCTGTCCGATGCTCAAGGCGAGGCTCTTTTGACTCCTGGTCATGACGCGGACACCATCATTGACCTCCTAGGGTGAACAGATTGATTAGCGATGGCGTAATAGGGACCGCCCGAGAATGCTTGTACTAGTACTAGTCCTGGTAACTACGTCATCAAAAGCCCCCCTCTCGGGACGTGTGCACCTAAACAGCTACGCGAAATGTGTCATATGAGTCTTGGGACGTGCTATAAAGCTGCGTAAGCGAATCTGTCGGTCTAATACCACAGCGCAGCATGCCACCTTCTCACGAACATCTCGTATACGCTGAGACACAGAGGCGTATCCAAGCCAAGGTATGCTTCCTACAGCGAACATGACACACGCTGACTCGAACCTTTGCAGAACACACCCTGCCAAGTGTCTATAGTGACACCAGGCCACGAGCAGAGGATGAATACAGGACGATTCTTGATAGTGGAACATCAGGGAAGAGGCGTAGCGCATATTCACTGTGTACTACCACACGGCCATCGCGCCCGGCTCTAGGTGAGGTTTCGCGACCTGAGTACTGCTGCGTTGTAGTAGCTGACGTACCAGTAGACGATTAAGCTGCACTCTTAGCACCCATGGTCTCAACCCCGTCAAATGCCCAGAAGTTTGATCGATTGTTATGGACGTACCTTGTACCCGTACAGACGGAAGTAATCTATACTTAAGAGCTCCAGAGTCCGGACGCGTCAAGTCGCATTGTCAGGTGACCGCGTCGAGCCAAGGCAAGGCCTGAGGAAAAAGGTATATGCCAACACGCCGAATCGAACGCCCGAACTACAGTTGAGACCGTGGCGCTCATACCATTGAACCATCCACCCCGTAATCTTCTTGCCAAAAGTTATTTTGGACGGTCAGAGAGCAGTGTGGCCCACACTACTCGTGGCGCACTACTGAGTACTTAGCCGCCAACACTCACTTCCTACCTGCATCACCTTCAACCGATCGACTCTTGCTCTCCAGGCATGACCAGTAGGTGACGCGCGTGTACAACTCGTCAATGGCCAGGAGCCGCGCATGATCTCGGGCATCAGGAAGATCGACCGGTGCGTATACCTGAGGCCGACTTCGAAGTCGTTCCTGTTCACATTCTCAATGCCTACGCATGCACAGTTAATCCACTAGTACTTAATCCACTGGTACTAGTGCACGGAGGTCGTGTGGTCGACACGCAGTCTATGTCAGGCTAGCTGGCGTTACTGGCAATCCGGGACTGACGTACCCCTTGGTGAGTCGCGGCCCATGACGAGTGACGATGCCCAGCCACTGAGACTTTTGGAAGGAACGTACCACGCACACGTCAGCATGGTCGCAGAACATGACATTCGCACCGGCAAAGGCCAGCCGAGGTGCATCGCAGAGTATCATGGCGTCACTCGCAAGGTGACGTCACCATATCCTGACTTGTGTACGGCAAGTAGTGCGCCGCTGCATCTGAGATGTTTACTTTTGGTCTGACAGCACCGGCAGGTACAAAAGATCCAGGGGGCCCCGGAGGAGTTCATACGCCCGACTCGCTCTCCGTCCTGACTGTCATGGCTCCTCCCAAGGTTATCGAAACAGAAGAGCAGCTAGCCCAATGCTTACAATACTGGCGAAACTACTCCTTCAACAAGAGCTGCATCAATCTGCAGCATGCCGTCGACAGTCTCGACAGCGATGACAGGCTCGTCACACCATATAAGCAGTTCGCTCCGCGCTGGGTGGTAGGTGACCTGCGATAACACCCCCGTGCTGTCTACTTACTCTGCTGGTAGCTCGTGAAACGCGGTACCAAGAAACCGGCCGTATTTCACTCGGCCGGTGTGTGGCGTTGGAACTCCCACTTGGAAACGGGGAACTTCGTCCCTATCGGTAAGACGCCTCCAGAGCGTCTTTC
Source organism: Cerioporus squamosus (assembly GCA_022592435.1). Lineage (NCBI taxonomy): Eukaryota > Fungi > Basidiomycota > Agaricomycetes > Polyporales > Polyporaceae > Cerioporus > Cerioporus squamosus. Next base: position 32,597 of record JABYQS010000227.1, on the reverse strand, counting down.
AGAGCAACGGATGTACGTGCTGAGGTGACAGGTATTGTCAACCTCCCCCTGACTGTTGACCGTCTGTCCCCCTTCTCCGTTTCACAGACAATCGACGCCGAGTAGCCTCTGCCAACTGTCGTACGGGCTTGACACGGAGAGGGACAAGTCGTTGTGGGACGCGCAGAAGGTACGGTAACCTCCACATCCTCATGCGTGTGCAGACTGTACTCATGCCATGCTAGACGATTGAGAAGTTCATGCTCTCCACGCAGGGCTTCAACCCGCACAACAAGGAACGTCGACAGTGGCAGAGTGGCCAAGAGGGTCAGGACGGCACATTCATTCTGACATCCAGCATATTCTGCAAGCGCACCCCTTACACGAAGTCAAAGGAAGCCAGGATCCGATATAAGCTCCACGAGTGGATCGCCGAGGCCACTCCGCAAGGTTCCGAGTACTTCGCCAACCCAGACCGTCCCACCATCGGGGAGCTCCACCGCGATGAAGTAGTCGACATCAGTACACGCACTCCACCAACCCTCAAACCCGGAGACATCGTGTGGTTCAGCTTTGTCGTCGACTTCTTCATAGGTCAGCAGTATTGGGTGACGAACATGGTCCCCCTGCAGTTCATTCGCGTCGGTCGATTGGCTCCGGATTTACTGCCCAGTTTCAACATGGAAGACGAAGAGCCTGACCCTGCTGACCGCGTTGAATTTGGACAGAAAGTCCAGCTCGGTGAGTCCTGTCAGTGTCTCTAGTCGATGGTTGTCTCATTCCGCGTGCCAGAGGATGACTACCCCATGTTTGGACCGTCCGAACCTGCGACTGCTCAGGATAAGGCTGAGGACAACACAACGTCCGACCATCCTGTGCAGGGTACAGCCAAGAACGAGTTTCGCTTTGGACCTGACGACGCGGACTTGTATCGCTCCGCTCGCAACTGCGAGATCGAGCGTTCCTTGGAGGCAATGAGTCTTCCCCCCGGGAAACAACGCAACGTGGGCTGCGCAAGTACGATCGGACCTGGTACCTCGGAGGTCGAGGTGGTGGAGGACGTCGACGACGACTCTGATATAGAATGTCAGCGGGCGAACAACAATGCCTTGCATCCCGTGAGTCCCTCGAATCGGTGACTAATTATGCTGTTCTGACGGCAGCTAAGTCTGCACAGGTCGAGAGTGTGCGCGACTCGTGCATCGTCACGACAGATACAGTTATGGTCCACTCGACTTCACCCCCACTTTCCGAAAGAGCGAAGTCCGCGAAGCAACCCGTAGCGAAGAAGGACGGCAAGGAGAGCAAAGATGTGTCGTCTCCCGTGAGCCTATCCGTACAGATACCATGCATTCTGTTCTGACGATCAGTGGCTCCTGAACAGGTCAACAGTCAGTCATTGTCCACGCTCACCATGGACACGACGACGGAGGACTTGACACCGCTGTCCTCACCGGAAGCAACGTCCGTCAAGCAACACGAGGCCAAGAAGAAGGGAAAGGAGAACGTCGATGCATCAACTTTCGTGAGTCCCTCAGATCAGCTAATGTCCTTTCTGCTCTGATGGTCGACGGCTTCTGTACAGGTCGACCGTCAATCATCCGTCGCCCCCACCATGATCACGACAGCAGACGACGTCATGCCGACACCCTCTCCAGAAGCAAAGCCCGCAAAGCAAGCTGTGGCTAAGAAGGCTACATCGACTGCCACTCCGGCTCCTCAGAGTCCAACGAAGCAGCAGACACGCAAGCGCCGCGCGAGTACGGAGAGACCCCTCCATGCCACTGAGGGTGGAACACGTCCCTTGCGAGAACGTCGCAATTTGGGGAAGGGGAATCGGCAGTGAGCGCCATGTACCGTAGTCATAGCAACTGTGTACCATGTACTTTGTCGTCAAGCAGCCTCTGCTCTCAATATCAATACCGTGTTGCTACAAGGAGCATGAGACCGCCCGTGTGTGCTTAGCATCGTGTGTTGCACGCATCAAGGCTTGGAGTGACAATATGTCCAGCGCGTACTTGCAATGATCGGACCATTACTTAGAGTTACGTGACACGCCGCGCACTGCTTCTCGGTGTGCTTCTCGTCCGCTCGCAATACACTCCCGTTCATCTGTACTCTTGACATACTCTGGCCTATGGCCTCGTACGAATGCCCTCGGTAGCGCCTGCCGCACTCTTCTCTCTCATGATGTGACTGTGAACCTACAATGGCGAGGCTCACTCCTGCGTGCATGTAGCACCGCTTGTGATACTGTCGCGTTCTGATCAGCTGCATGTTGCTTCTCACTGAAGACACCAAGTCCGTCGTCTGGATACAGTTACAGCGGTGATAAGGATCGGGGGAAGATAGAACGTCGTTGGTCGGAAGGAAGAGGGGCAGGGTGATGATGCAAACGCGACAGGTGAGTTCTCCTGTCCACTATCACTCGTTGCGTCCACTCTTCGGACTTTGAGAACTGCTTTAGTTGCATTCCGTGTGGTATCCCAGGGTTCTATACTGTACAAAGTTCGATGGGCGCGACAAATTCTATCTGCTCATGCCTGTTATGGCGGCGCAGGCAAGCGCGGACAGGACTATCTACCCTGGCGGTCTCCAACGAGTATGCGAGTTTCGTTCAACCGCCGGGCGACTCTACGATGCAAGGTGAGCTTCTGGTCAGAGATACCAAGACACGTGCTTACTGTACAAGTGCAAACTCAGCGGCAGGAATGTCAACGCGCCTCATGCCCTCCAAGCGCTCCCCGCTCTCATCCCGGCGGAGGATGATAAACTCGGCGGGGATGTCGGAGAGCTCCTCTCTGTCCACGAGAGTGCGCACGGTCTCGTTGAAGCGACCTTCCTCTCGAGTGACTCTGGCATGAACCTCGAAACGACTCCACAAGACTACATCCACGTCGGCCATGACCCGAGGGATGGATATGGAAAATCGTCGGTGATGCCCCTCGATGGTCCACTCTCGAACGAGCCTCGCGCGGTCAAATCCATCCGGACCCTCGAAACGCTCGGCTATCACTGCCCGCATGTCTGGTTGACCTGAGATGCGGACTCGATACACCTGGACGAGCCGCAATTGCTGTCATGAACTGTGAGACAGCAGTTGTACTTCATTTACAAAGCACTCACGCTTCGCTGCAGAGCCATGTTGGGCGGCCCCCGTCGTGCAAGTCTGGTGGGAGGATGGGTAGTCCGAGAGGGCATGTTTCGGCGGGCGTGCAGTCGTTCGTGACGGTCGGTTAGTTATATGTTTTCCAGTAGTGACCCGCTGACGTTCAGGCTTCTACTTCAGTAGCGTACCTCGCGCAGCCAAAAACGTAAGCAACCGAGCACACCAAGGAGGCTGTACGCCACTACTGATGACGTCGCGGATGCTACGTAGGATGTAGAAGGCAAACCTATGACAGCACGGCTGCCACGGCGACTATTGGAAATCGCCTTGGTCGGTCCAGACCCATGGGCATGATAGCATGGAACCCATCTCCTGATCGCGTCAAGATCTCAGGCCCGTTTGCGGCGGGCGCGCGTGGGCAGTGGGTCTAGAACTATTAACCCGGATGCGCCCTTCTACAGCAGCACGACACGCCGCCGTATAACGCTGTACTGTCGAATGTTAGAAGTGTAAGACACCCCTCCCTAAGCAGTCATCAGCATTGTCTATACTCAAACCCCACTCCAGAATGCAACGGTGACAACAGGAGTAGAGTAGCGGAGGTCATCTGGTAGTGCACCTGGATCAGTCGGCACTGACTGTGTGCAGGGAGCGGGTCGTTGAATAGGAAGGCAGCATCGGGGTTGCACGACATAACATTTACCAACCAGCGCTATGGAGCTTCGAGTGTACCAATCCGCGAAGAAGGACTAACGGGAGGCCTAGGCATGCAAACACTCTAGGATGAGGTCGGTATGAAGATGCGAATGGAATACGGACTACGAGAGGGCCTCGGCAGCATCAATGGGTGTGGCTGCACAACGACGGATGCGTCGCCCTGAAAAGCAACCGTGGAGGTAGACATGAACCGAGTCCAGCGGATCCAAGGAGATGCAGAACGAGGCCGTGCCGTGCACATGGCTCTCGAGCGGGAAAGATAGGTCGGACGAGATGTGGCAAAGAGGCAACAGCACAGGACTCACCCATTTTTTTCAGTGTAGACTCTGTAGGAGCGACGCAAAGGGTCTTATTCACTCATTAGACCTGCGTGTAGCAAGAAGCATGCAGTAGACGTACTGCGATGTACCTTGCAGGCAATGACATGCCTGGGAGACAGGCAAACAATGGTGAGTTCACGGAACAATGATTGCCCTCCGCAGTAAATGCTGAGACCTATCTACCGCATCCGAGGTTCGTGCGGCTCTCGTCAACCCTGCAGAGAAAACAAGAAAGAAGCAGGACGTACTCTCCGTGCTAACCGCTGTCGGATGAAGCGTGGGGTATGACTGCGCCATTGAGGAATTGAGGGAGAGCGGTTCAAGGTCCGGTTCGATCATGTCTATCGGTCCGTCATTCGGTGCGCAGCTGAGTTATATGCGGGAGGAAATGGTGGTCGGGAAGGAGATGATGGTATGAGAAAACTGCGCGCCACATGGGCCCACGGAACTGGGTGAATTAGTGAGCGCTTCTGTCCTATGTCGTTGATCTTTGACCAAAACCATCTGCAGTTGGACTCTCGCTCCCGCGTCCTGTCATTTGTCTTCGATCCTAGTGGACTTCTGGTATCGTCTCCATCCTCATCTCACAGTACGCGTGCATGCTATCATGCCGTACGTTCTCCTACCCTTGCACGCGCTCTGCCGCGTCTCAGTTTTCCCTTGATGTTCTCGCAGTCGTGCTTCTCTTCTCTATCCCGCCATCTTCCACGCCTTCGATCCTCCCGCTTGCGCATTGACATCTGGTCGCCGCCGCGGTCGCACCCTAGGGATCAAATTTTGGGAGGCCGATGGAGCGGGAGGTGCGGGAACAGTATCTGTGAGGTACGTCCCATACGAAAATCCAGGATAAGTCGTTGTCCGCCGCTCTCTGTGACCCGTCGCATGTGCCGCGCACTCGCCCTACTGGCCGTGTTCTGAACCCGGTCACGACGACGTCCTCTTTCCTATCCCCAGCGCCTCGTGCCTCGCACCTCGCCGTCATCTTGCACGGTGGCACGATCTATCATCCCTCGGCCCCGTCGCCGTCTCAGCGACTCCTCACGATAGTCACCGTCGCATCCCGAAGTTGTGTGCAGAGCATCCGTCCTCACCCGCCACCACCATCGCCTCAGACCTCGTCCACTGTCGCCCTCGCTGCATCCCGTCACCTCCTTCTCGTCATAATCTCCCCCTTGCCTGAGGCACCGACGTACCCCATCCCATCCACCGTCGCGTTCAGACCTCGTCCATCGTCACGTCCAGTCATTGTTCTCCGTCGCGTATAGTTCACGCAGCTTGTCGCGTTCCTAGCCTCCTCCTCCCTCCCGTCCTATTCAAGCCGGCATGATTGTCAAGCACTCGAGCATTGTTGAATGCGACTTTGTCGAAGCTGGGAACTCCAGCGCCGAACCTCCTCCTGCATACTCTGAAGAGATGACGCTCTCCACCATAGCAAGGGGTGCCGGTGACATGGTACGTGTTTCTTGTACTCCGCATCCTCGCATAGAATGATGAAAAGACTGTGCACCCTCCGCAGTCAGAAGAAGCATCACACGTCGAGCAGACCAACGTATCACTGTCCACCGCGGACACGCCATTACTCCCCCGTCCTGTGCATCCTCCGGTCCCGCCGACCACGGAAGATCTTGCGACTACACCGAGGACCGACGCGCTCGCCCTTGCTGCAGCATATCCCGCAACTCCTGCTGTTGCTGCAGCAGTCCCTCAAACTCCTGCGGCCACCGTAGCGTACACTCCGACTCCCGGTACCCTTGCGGTATATCCTCCTCCCCCTGCAGCCTCTCCGTATGCTCGTCTGCCTGCCCCTGCTGCGCGCGACGTTCACGCGCACATTCTGGTGTGGCGTACTGTGATTGTGATTCTTGTCCTATTGCTCATCGCCGTGATCGTCGTTTTGGTTTTGCGGGTTGTCGTTACTCTTGTTGTATCGCGATCTACTGCTGCATTGTGAGCGCTTCCTTCTAGTCACAAGGTTTACGTCTACGCCAGTACTGTCTTGTAGTGTATCATAGCATGTATTTAGTAGTAGCATAAGCATACTGTATCTCTTGGAGTACATAGCATGTATTTAGTAGTAGCATGAGCATATCGTATCTCTTGGAGTACATAGCATGTATTTAGTAGCAGCATAAGCATACCGTATCTCTTGGAGTATTAACCTTTCATGTGACGGCAACTGCCGTGCCACGCAGTGCTAACTCTCCTCGACCTCGGTGCCTGACAGTGACGGCGTCTGAAGATCTAGGATGCCTGCGTACCTGAGATTACATAAGCGGTCTACCTTCAACTCGGAGCTCTGTACACCTCGGAGACTCCTTCTCGTGCTCACAGTGTCCTCCCTCTTTCTCTCACAGTCTCATCCCTTCCCTCTGTCTCTTTCTGTTCTGCAAGACATTGACGTGCGGCGCAACCGCGACCTGTATCCTAACATTGGCCTGGAAGGTTTCGCCTGGTGATAAACGAGCAAGCGGAAGGGAAGCACGAGAATCCAGGAAAGGCGGATTCAAGCGCAGTGCAGCGGAGGGAGAGTACAAGCAGGTGCGTGCTCGTTTCGTGTTCGTGATGGTTACAAGTACCAATCGTCCTTGAAGCCACCAACATCGCACTCAAGTCCGAATGCCTGTCGTCAAGTTGAAATGCAAGCAGGCCGCGACACCACCCCTCGTGTATGTTGTCGTCTTCGAGGCACAACCGCTTGACTGACGTGTCCTTTGCCAGTGATTCCTGTACAAGAGCGAGAGATTGCCGTAAGAAACACATGACTCGGCCGCACTCCTCGCAAGCAAGGTCTACTACTACCTTGGTGACTACGAGTAGGCGCTTTGCTTCTTCCTCGGTGCAGAGAGCACGTTCGAGAACGACAGTTGGTCCTTACCGAAGGCGATCGGTATTGCGCTCGAGCCCAGACGTCCCGATATTGCCAAGTCAATCTACGAGCAGACTCGCGACACTACCGTCCTCACGTATGCGATGGAGGCCGTCCTCGACACCCCCTTGCCTACCGCGACCAGGTCCTCAAGTCCCTCTTCCTGCTCTTCCCTGCTCCGATGCAAAGTCGACACATGTCTACGCGCTGACGCGTATCCTCATTACCCTCAAATCCCCGGAGATGACTATCAACTTCCTGAACTCCCTGGTCCCCCGTCAGAAGCTCCTTGCATACCTATTCACGTTCGACCTGGTTGAGGGTGGTGGTCAAGACTTCCGCGAAGCTATCCGGAAAGACCTCCCGGAGGGTACAGAGGTGCGTGTTCACAAGGTTACACTGACCGGTATATCTGACGGCCTAGCAGGAGACAAAGCCCGTCTATGACCAACTCCGAAAGATCCTCCTTGGGCAGGAGTCGATTAAGCTGTATTCGAGTTCCTGAAGCGCAACAACAAGGTCGACATGCTCATTCTCAAGAACACCAAGGACGTCTTGGAACCCCGCTCCTCCATATACCACACCGCTCTCTCGCTCCAGAACGCGTTCATGCATGCCAGTACGACCTCCGATGTCTTCTTGCGCGAGAACCTGGAGTGGCTCGTGCTTGCGAACAACCGGTCAAAGTTCTCTGCCGCCCCTGCCATCGGTGTCATCCACAAGGGCCACTTCCAGGAGAGCATGAACATCCTTGGCCCCTACCGTCCCGTCCAGGCGCAGGATAGCTCGACGGGAGCCAACACCTACATGGAGGGCGATGCCTTGTACGCGATGGGTCTCGTGAACGCGGGTTGTGGAAGTGGCCAGGAAGTCGAGAACTACCTGCGCAACATGCTCCGCAACTCTGTCAGCGAGGTCGTTCAGCATGGTGCGGCGCTCGGTATCGGTGTTGCTGGCATGGGTGGCAAGAGCGCAGAGGCATACGACGACCTCAAGCAGATGCTCTTCACTGACTCCGCTGTCGCTGGCGAGGCTGCTGGCTACGCAATGGGTCTCATCATGCTTGGCACGGCTGACGTGACCAGCGCGGAGGAGATGCTCACGTACGCGCAGGAGACTCAGCATGAGAAAATCATCCGTGGTCTTGCCAAAGGCCTCGCACTAATCTTCTATGGGCGTCAGGAAGAGGCATACGACATGGTCAAGCTTCTTATGGCCGAGAAGGTACGTTCATACCTTATGTTCCTTGTGGACTGGTACTAATATGCTTGATTTTCAGGATCCTATCCTCCGCTACGGTGATGTCTACACGCTCGCGTTGGCCTACGCTGGTACTGCCAACAGCTGGGCGGTTTGTGAGCTCTTGCATGTTGCTGTGTCGGACACTTCGGATGATGTTCGTCGTGCTGCTGTGACAACATTAGCTTTCCTGCTCTTCAAGAACCCCGCGCAAGTTCCTCGGATCGTCCAGCAGCTGTCAAAGAGTTACAACCCGCACGTCCGGTGCGGTGCCACCCTGGCTCTCGGTATCGCTCGTGCTGTTACTGGTCTTCAGGTACGCATACACTCTGCTCTACATGCTGCTTGACTGACAATGTGTATAGGATGCTGTTGACATCCTCGCTCCCATGACTCGGGACAGTGTCGACTTCGTCCGTCAAGGTGCTCTCATCGCCCTAGGCATGATTCTTGTCAAACAGTCCGAGGCTCCGAGGCATCCTCACCGTCGTTGGCATCAAACCGTGCTCTCTACGCGAAGATCGTCTCCGACAAGCACAATGACCCTATGGCTCGCTTTGGCATTGCGCTTGGTCAGGGTCGCATCGACGCCAGAGGCCGGAAGATCGCGATCAGCTTGCAGAGCCATCCCGGCAGTCGCAACACCAGCGCCATCGTTGGCATGGTCCTCTTCTGCCAGTTCTGGTACTGGTACCCGCTCGCCCACTGCGCGTGTCTGGTGTTTGAGCCCACGGGTGTCATCGGTCTGGACGAGAACCTCAAAGCACCGAAGTTCGAGTTCATCTCCAACGCGAAGCCCAGCTTGTTCGCATACCCTGCTGCGACCAAGCCGCTGCAGAAGGAGACCGTCGCGAAGGTCGCTACTGCTGTGTTCTCTACCACTGCGAAGATGAACGCGCGCGAGAAGAGGAAGGCTGCTGAGGCGGGTGAAACTGTCTCTGTGAGTGCACCCCATGTTTGTGTCGTCGCCATGCATGACTTACCTCGCCCGCAGGACGAGAAGGAGAAGAAGGATGGCGACGTCGAGATGAAGGGCGCTGAGGGATCGTCGTCACGTCATGGCGACGTCTCTCCCATCTTGGGATCATCGTCGAACATGGCAGAGAGCACAGGCAAGGCTGGGCGCAAATCCGAGCCGTCGTCGGAGAAGCTGTCCAACTTCTCCTGAGTCACCATTGGGCAGCTTGCGTACATCACCTTCCCCGCTGATGGCCATTACCAGTCCGTCCGCGTAGTGTTGACTCGGCCACCATCTGCCAAGGCGGCGAAGTCGGCAACGTCAGCGGCACTTGCAGCCGATCGCAGTGGAGGTGGTGGAGGCATCTTGATCATGGCGGACACTTGTCCAGATGAGGAGCCTGACTACATTGAGTCCGAGACGCAAGCTATCGTGCCACCTGTAGCGCCAGGAGCAGCGCAAAACCCGCCCGCGAGTACGCCTGGCCGTCATATTGCGCTGGACGAGAGTGCGTCTGAGGCTGACCCTCCAGAATCGTTTGAGGTATGTTTCTCATAGCTCCATGTTGTCAAGCTCTCGCTAACTATAACACACCTCAGTATCCTTTCGGTAATGACATGTAGAACAATGTTGTGTACGCATATCTCAGACTATACAACTCTCTTGCAACTTCTGCGCCTACGCAGTCCGAACTCGTGAACCATCCAGCCGCAGGTACTTGTGTCGTCAACTATTCTTGTACTGACACCTCCTTTGCGACTTGTTGGCGGAAAACCTGGACCGGATCGAGAATAGAGCGACACGGCCGCCCTGTGTTCTCATGAGTCTGGGGAATGCCCCGCACTCTCCTCTACTCATCCACCTGCAATGACATGGCAAACGAGCATGTACGTGTCGCAATCCTCGACGACTACCAAAACGTTGCTCTCAAGTTCGCTGACTGGTCGCGTATCAAAGACCGGCTTGCCATCGACTCCTTCCCAGATACGACCGCCAATGAAGACATTCTTACCAAGAGGCTCGAGCCATACACAATCATCTGCGCGATGAGGGAGAGGACGAAATTCAGGGCATTGTTTCTGGATCGTCTTCCTACCTTGCAATTCATCGCTACAACCGGCCCACGCAATGCCGGTATCGACGTCGCCCATGCGAAGACGAAGGGCTTCATCGTTTCTAGTACGAGTAGCAAGGGCAACTCTACCCTGGAGCATATCTGGGCTCTACACCTGGCGACCGTGCGGTACATCGCCTTCGAGGACGCGCGGGTGAAGGCCAGCGCGGTGCCGTGGCAGGTCACCATACCCTTCGGCCTTGCGGGGATGACACTCGGTCTGGTGGGAGTAGGTCGTCTGGGTGCGGCTACCGCAAAGGTTCGTAGGATTTCTCCTCGAGCCCATGACTCGTTCACCGTTGTTTGCGTCGACCCGTGCTGGCTGCGATATGTACTATGGTAGCGTGGCTTCGTGCAGACAAAATACGATACATTACAAGACGGAAGATGTCAATGCAGCGACGAGTAGCATACTCTACAGGGTCCAGAACCTGTTCGTGCCTCTCATGATGGGGAGATAGGATGCGACGGCTTGGGAGTGACCTCGTGAAACAGCGTACGAAAATCGTCGTCATCTAGATGTTCGAACCGGCCCCATTCGCTTTTGGGAACACGAATTTTGTGAACGTCGTTGCTGGACGACATTCAATCAGCACCCCAGATGGTTCAATAACTTGGGGACCTACATATGGTTGAAGGTTCCGCTCAGGAGGGGGAACCGCTGAGATCGCGCGCAGGATATGATGGGGCATGCATAACCGCGGACTGGGGAGGAACAACCTTCACCAGTCTGGGTCTTGCGTTGTTTCTTTCTTCGAGCGTCGTCTTCTTGACCGCGGGTCGTGTTGCGCCGATACTTGTTCTTTTTCTCGTGCCTCGTGAGCGCCGGAGCATTCGATCGATTCCCCGCCACTGTTGCTTGGTGGATTAAGGATGCCCATGCATCCCACAGGACGACCTCCAGTGACAAGACGTCTGGTAAGTGTTCTCGACGGAAGTCTTGCGTCACCTTGCTGCTCTCACGGATGCCCTCGGTGCAGAGGAAGTCACAAGCGACCTTGATACATGCTTGGACATTGCTGACCTACGAATTGCACCAATCATGAGTCGTATACCCGGTACCAGTCGGAATATAGTATACCTGGTGCGCCGCCCCAGCGGGGATGAAAACTGCGTCACCAAGACGCTGCTGTATCTTGTATGGACGGATCCCCCTCGAGGCCAATTCGCCAAGCATTTGCTCGTCAATGAAAGTCTGCTGCGCGTGTAAGGGGTCCTCGATGTCCCCACTCCCTAGTTTGACATCCGGAGGACGCTTCGACCGTAGATATGTACGCAGCTGCTCGAGGTCGTGAGGGTCGAATATGTACCACTCTGCCCCTGTAGCCTCAGGATCGCCGGATGAGGTCCACGGCAGGATATTGATTGCGCACGTAACATCCAGATGAAGTCGAGTGGAGCCCTCCCGTGGCATATCCGGGGTAGCGATGTATACTTTAGGGCCTGCATGAAAACCGGGGTGAGGTGACAGTACGAGAGGACAGACATTCATACATACCGACATCAGGTCGGAAGGAGGGGGTACGTGCTGGCGGAATTCCATAGTGAGCGATGAGGTTGCGGAAACCGTTGGAACGTGTATACGACTGCATGGGAACTGCCTGCATGAATGCGTCGTAGTTCTGTTGAAATTCAGTCTGGAAGGAGGAGGACGGAGGCCAATCCTACGAGGGTTACTGCAAATGTTCGGGATATTGACAGGAGAATTAGTGACTCACTTTGACCTTCACTGCGTGTCCACGATCGGCGTCACTCCTTGCGAACTCTTCGAAGAAGCGAGCCACTGAGACTTTCTGGGAAGGTAATTTGCCGCTCTTGATCATCATCACGGTTTCCCTGCCGTGTGTGCGAACGAACGACTCTGGGGTCCAGGACCCCTGCATTCTGTTATGCAGGCCATGCACGACTATGGGAATGTCCAGATGCCACAGGGAACGGAATAGCGTCTCCTGTCCAGGTCGTAACATCGGAACTTCGCGATACTCCTGAGCGCGGAGTCGCAGTTTTGTTGTCTCGTTCACTGAGGGAGGAGGCGGGATCTGATGCATGGCGGAGATGATCTCCGCCTCTTCTAGAGCCAAGTTGACGCGCCCCGCCTCCATCCGAGACACCGGTCGAAAAGAGTGCGTGCCCTGTATGTTCATGAGATATGACGTGGACGCATTAATGAATACTTTGGCTTACGTCGAGGGAGGGTACATGAGTGCATACATGCCCTAGACTTGTGCCATGTTCGGCATGGCAGCGTCGGCATATCTCATACCCACACCTGGAGCAAAAGAAGGAGCAGGAAAGTATGGTGGTGAAGCAGTAGTCTACACAGGAAGTTAGTTGTAAGCCGTGATCACACAAACGAAGAGACGGACGGACCACAGGTGAGGCGATACTTCAGATCTGGCCGTCTGCGGATGAGATCGGGAAGTGTCTCATGGGCGAGCATGTCGAGGAGTATGGGACGAACAAACGGAGCCAGTCTTGCCTGTGAGAACCGAGGGTACACAACTCAACTGATATCATCAGTAGGGCGGATTCTCACCTGCAATTCACGGATTTCTGCAATGTTCGGATCGGCGTTGAAGGTCGAGGGGGGCGTGGGTACAGGGGTTGAGGCCAAGTCCTGGCTAGGAAGATCGTGTCCGGACAGAGATCTGAAGTCTGCTTCCGTCAGAATCGACGATAACTAGACATCTTGCAATGCGCTCGAACCTTTGAATCGACAATTCTCGCCACGACCTTCAGTATGGCCCTTGCAAACAAAACAGGCGGGCGGACCATTGCTCTGTCTAGTTGCACACCTCTTCGTTTGCAGCTTCATATGTGAGTGACACTTGTTAGCTTATACCAGTGTCACAGTCGCTAAGGTCGGTCGTCCAGTGCACATGCACTGTGCGTGCCAGCTGGCACCGAACGTGCGTCTAGATTACCATAACAGGCGTTCAAGATCGAGATTAAGGTGGCGGCCACATGCATTGAGGGACTGGTGCGGACACAGATGTGCTGCCTCCAAAGGGCGGGATTCGGTGTCATTTTCTGGCAACCATAGCATATGATACTAAGCAGTACGTAGGCATAAGCACATGTATGTGTCCGGTCCATATCCATTACAGCCCATCGCACTCGACCGTCTGCCTGTCCTATCGATCTCTCATCGCCTTCCAGAGCCCGGCATGCGCCCTCGCTCTTAGGGAATGCACATCTGCGTTATGGACACATCAATGTCTAGGTCCTCGAGCTCGTGTCCGATAATGCCCTCATGACGCTCTCCGCCCAGATCCCTGATGTCTGATTGCTTGCCACCCTCCATTGCATCTCATCTCTCCCTGACAATCTGACTTGACATCCTCGTCCTCGCACATGATGCGGGGTGGCACGACGAAATCGCAGAGAGGGAACGCGCAGAGGCGAGTGTGGGGCAGGGAGCTCTGCTGGAGCCGCAAAATACGAGGAGTGCGAATCCGTCCGGGGTGGACACGGAGCACGGGGCGGTGAGTGCGGGGAACCCGGCATCCGATTCGCACTTTGGTGAGTGCGGGCGGGGGACCCAGCGCGTGCCCGCTCAGGCCTGCTCCCATTCGGAGCGTCCATCTGCCGTAACGTGGAGATGCCTGATCCTGCACGACAAGCCGCCGCTTGGAGTAAATCCGGGGCAGGCCACTTTTACCGACGTCGTCCCGTCCTCCGCCCATCCCCGCGCCGAGGCCGGCGGTGCTCGCGCACTGGCTGCGTCTCGCTTGCGACAAGGCCACGGCCACGCGGACGGGTACGGCCCTCGAGCGTGAGCGAGGTATCCAGCGTGGGCGATACCTCACCCACTGTCCGCGACATAGCCTCGCTGCGCTCGATCGCCCGCGCCGCCGAAGAGGAAAAGCCGCTTGACGGGCTCCTCAACCTCAACCTCGACCTCGAAGTCGCGCTCGACGCCGACAACGACCCTGGGTACAATCCGCTTCTCCCTCCTGAGGCAGTGCGCATGATCAGATACTTGTAGGTCTCGGAGGAGTAACTCCCAGTCCGAGCTGTGGGTTGTATGATGAGCACAGATAGAGGGGTGTGTACTAGGGTCAACTCACTAGGTGTGGGGCGGGGCTTGGCAACACTGGGCAACGAGCGAATCTCAAGTTCATCCTCGCTCTGCCTCTCGATGGTATCAACGCTAGCGTCGCTGTTCTGGCGGCTGAGGGGGCTGCGCTCCCGATCGGCCACAGAGCCCACAGTGCTCAAGATGCCGCTCTGGCTATCCCAGGAAGAGGAACTGTCGATACTGGAAGCGCTAAATTCACACGGCGCATCTTGACGTCAGGAACCAAGAGACGCCCCTCCGCACTGGGCTTCAGGAGAGAAACCTCACAGCCAAGCGTGGAGCGAGTAGAGCCGGTGGGATACGTCGACAAGTTGTGACTCCGATGAACAGAACTGCGCAACTCGGAACGACGGCTGAAGGAAGCCGAGAATTGGGAGTAGAGTTCCTGAGTAGAGGCATCGACGACGCGCGCGTGGGAAGGGAAGCCGTGGACGTGCTGGGCTTGACCTCAGTCACAGGCTTGCCCTCTCCGAGGATGGAGTGGACGTCGCGAGACCGATGTGGGCTCGCAACATACGAGCCGTACGCGTGAAACGCGGCATCGTCCGCGTCAGTGCGAGTGAAGTCGCGCGGCGGGGCGAAGCCGTATACGCTGGCGCGCCAGGCGTTCAAACCGTCCGTCCACCCGGGAATGGCCTTGTTGTCATCATCGGATTGGCTGTGAGCGGGCACGCCCCACGAGGATCGCTTCGGCTTCTCGGAGCAGAGCACGGCCTGAATGCAACGGGCCGCCATCATGATGCCGCCGTCGAGACGGGGTGCGGACTCGTCGGCAGACTTGGTCACCTTGCGAGTGACTGGCGCAGCTGGAGGGAGCGGCGCAAAGCCGTAGACGGTTGTAGGCATCCTTGTGAGGGTCGCTCTTGGGTGCGGGGGCAGATGTGTGGGCAGTGGCAGAGGAGGTGGAGGGGGAAGACATGGAGGAACACGACTCGAACGACGCACCACCCAAGCAATTGCTGTCATCTTGCGAGGACAGGAGCTCCGTAACAGAGTTTGGTGGTACTGAGGGGAGCTGGGGGGATGCACAGCGTTCGGGGTGGTAGTTGACGTCGATGGCATTGTGGTAAGACTGGAGGTCGGCAAGCCGACACTCGATGGAGCAGTAGAGGGGTGCAGCGGTCTGGTCGATGATGGTGCGGTGGCGTACAGGAGCAATGGGCTTGGAGGGAGAGACCGCGTCGGACTTGGTGTCCTGCGGGGCGTCCTTTGTGGGTGAGTGCTTGACGATACCGTTGGGCTTTACGCGACCGGTGCCGTGGACGGATGGTGCCATGCTTGCTGCGAGTGAGGCGGGCATTGGCGTCCGGCTGTTGTGACAGCTCTGGGGAGGATAAGTGAGTGAACGGACAAAGGGGAGGTGGTGGTGGTGAGCTCACGGGCAGTGGTGGGGCCGCTTGAGCAGGGGTAGGATGAGGTTGGACAGGAACCAAGAACCGCCTGTTACAGGCCAAGCAATGGTAAGTTATGATGTACTCCCGCCCCGAAGTGTCGACTTACCTCGCCCTGTAACATCAGAGTTCACGCGATTCGAAGAGCAACTCATCATGCCTCCTTCTCCAGTCTTGTCCGCCGACGTCTCACAAGGAGGGAATCGATCGGACAGACCATCACGGAAGGTGGGGACATTGACGATGCTTGTCCTTCGTGAACGACGATGCGAGCATGGTGAGACTTGACATGAGATAGCTGAGAGGTGGTGGTGGTTGACGGGACAGTCGATGATGGAAAACCGGGGTTGCCAGCGAGCAGTACAAATAAAGGCAAACAAGGCAGAGCGGGCACTCGAGCTATTACTTACTTACTTACTTACTTACTTACTTACTCACTTACTCACTTACTTACTTACTTACTTAATTACTTACTTACTCACTTACTTACTTACTTACTTACTTACTTACTTACTTACTTACTTGAGCGACTTATTAGATCATAGTGTAGTCGGTTCAATTTACTCCGTTCTCTGTGCTGGTGCTACTCGTACATGCTAGCATATAGGTGACATCGCAGTGCGCGCGCTGATGGACAAGACAGATAGACTGGCGTAGTACACATGAAATCTACTCAGGGAAGGCCATAAGGTGTTCTTCGAGAGTTCGCAGAACCGGGACTGGCTTGGCAGTGACAGCGCCACCAGTCTTTTCCCTGCAGATTGGGCAGTAATACCAGTCCTTGGCTCTCAGATACGGATCTCGTACTCGCGCAGCATTATAGTTGTCCTTCTGTTGCTTGAGCCACTTTTCGGAACACTCGAGGCAAGTCATATGCATGCAGGTATACCTGAATATGCTCGGTCAGCGAGTCGATCGGGGTACGGCGTGAAAACAACGTACGCGTGCGTGGCCAGCGTGAAACTGCCACAGATCTTACAAGCCAATTCGTCCCTGATGGCGGTAATTTCGCTATGAGCGACGGTGAGCTTGTTCTCGAGGTCGCTCTACGCATGCATCAGCCTCAAAGTATCGCCATCGTGGATGCAAAGTTGGTACCCACCGAGTGCTGCGTCGCGCGCTACAAGCAGATATTGTTAGGCGTACAGGCGCGATGAGCTGGAAGCTCACCTCGATTTCCTCAAGATGTCGTTGCCGCTCCTCGGCAAGTGCGCATTTGGCAGCACGGAGTTCCTCCTCGACCCGATCGAAGTCCTTCTCGCGCCGGTAGAGCTTGTTCTGGATGACGAGGTGGTCCTCACAGACATGTTTGGAGGCTTCCGTGTACTTGTGGAACGCGCCCGCTTGCCGTGCCAACTCCGACATGGCACGCTGCAGCTTGACTTGCCCCTGCTGAAGTTCTAAACGCTGTCTCTCCACCACCTGGCCGGCCTCCGCAAGAGCCTTCTTGTCTTCGTTGGCGGAGGCCCTCATCTTCAGGATACAAGCCTCGGCAAGCTGCAATTCGTGCATCGCAGAGGAGAGTCTTGCTTCGCGATCCTGCACCTGCTGCCGGAGTAGCTCGATGTGCTCGGCGCTCATCCGATCCCGCTGCTCGAGGCTACCAATGTAGATGCCCCTCTCATGCAACTTGACGTGCTCGATGGTGGTGATCGCCGACCGCTGCAAGTCGTTCGACGCCTGATGTCATGTGAACAGACCACACGGGACAGGAATGGCTATCCGTACTCACCTGTGATGCGCCATAGTCGAAGTGAACACCTGAAGTTGGGAAGCAAGCCCTGTACGAGTTTGGGTGGGGTGGAAGATACAGATCATACGTTCTGGAAGGGGCACCGTCGTGCACCTGCTTGTCATTGAAGGTGTGAGCTTAAATACATATTGTCTATACTACAAAGCCTGAACACCAGACGGAATGGAAGTGTTACCTGTGCAACTGGGGTAGCCATAGTAGTTGAAGCGCACTCATCAGCAGACGACGAGACAGCTGTAGCACTGCAAGGTGGAAGTCCCGAAGGTGGAGGCAGGTCGAGGGGAGGAGGAACCGAATCAGGAATAATTGAGTGCGCAAGCGTGCCCGGTTGGTCGTCAGTGTTCTGCATTCTGAGAGAATGTCGCTGCAAGCATATAGCGTCTTTGCAGAGCTACCGTACAGATGTGAAGCGAAGCGCAAGGAAGGGCAGGGGATGTGGCGGTACGAAGGAGAAGAGGCCGAGGACGAAGCGCTCAAAGGCAGAGACGATTACACAGCCAGGATAAGTAGACTACTTAACGCTCGTTACTTACTCGGTGTTTACCCGTCGAGTCTCTGACACTATTATCGTACTTAATCAGTCCTTATTCGTGTCTAACTGATGTTCACGCCACTGTGAGAGGAGGTCATCGGTGTATATTTCGTGCATTGATGTATCAAGACCGTGAAAGCAAGCTACAGAACGGTGCGTCGAGTATCGTATCATGTTGTACAGTAAATGTCCGCGAGACTGCGCTCTCCAGTCAAAGTAGATTTGCAATCTGTACGAGAGTCGGGACAGGACGCGGGTGGGTCTCGTCCACCTGTCTGCGGCAAAACATGCAAATCACGCTCTCGTCGAGGGTGTACACTGTCGGGCGCTGCTCGTTATTGTTCGTGTTGTCCTCGACGTTCAGCGGGATGTTCGCGCTCGCCGCATTGTCCGTGTCCGCGTTGTCCGTAACTTGAACCAAGGACGCCGGCTGCTTATCCCGCCAGTTCCGTCCGCAGTCAGCGCACACAGTTGCCAAACAGCACAGAGGGTACCTGCAAAACCAACGTCAGCATGTATACCTGTGCTGCTTAGCGCACAAGGGACGTACACGCTTGTGGCCTGTCCAACCCGGGTGCAGATGCTACATCTCAATGCTTGTCGTATGTCGTCCACCTGCTGACGAAGTCGTCGCTGGGAACAAGTATATTAGCTATTCGAAGCAAAGACTGTGTTTCAATGTCATGCCATACCTCTGTCTGCTGGAGCGTCTGCATGTAGTTGTTACTGTTAGTAGTTGCACACAAGAGAAGCGGGAGAAGATCGCACTGCAAGTTGAGCACTTTGCGCCGTGGCAGCCCGCTGAGCAGCACTGAGCTGCGTGCGGAAGGACGAGGTCTTCTTCGCGAAGTCGCAGGTATCGCGCAACCAAGTGCGCTTATGGGAATCGAGGGCCTCTTTGTGTGCGGCTTCAATCAGAGCACGCTCTTTAGCGACCTGTGCGACATGGGCACTGCTGAGCGCTGTCACCTCTCGGACATGTGCTTCTTCGTCGAGCTTGCGGGCCTCTTTCAACGCAGAGACTTCAAGGTCGCATGCAACGCGCGCAGCTACTTCCTGGCTCAATTGTACCTGAAGAACCTGGTTCTTCGCGTTGGCATCCTCTAACTCTGCCTGCAGACGCGCGATCTCACGCTCCTTCCGAGCAGACTCAAGCTCGACAGTCTGTCTGTGAATCGCCAGCGATTCCGCAAGCTGGGCATGGGCTCTGACAAGATTGGCAGACTCTGCGCGACATTGTGCATGCAGGTCAGGGGGAGTGAAGTCGTCCAGGGCGCGATGCAGTTCTGTATCGTTACGCAACTCCATGCACCACCCGGACTTAATGAGGTGCGTCTGACGCAGAAAGAAGGGGGCTTACCTCGAGCGCGAGCTGTCTCATCAAGGCGTCCCCCAAAGAAAGGGTGGACGCGCCATGCGGCGGGGCTGGCAGGGCAGACGGAGGAAGCGGCGGGGTGGAGAAACTGGCGTTGGCACCCTCTTGCGGTGTCTTCGCGCGATTGATTCTAGTTAGTTACATCCGTGCGATACGTATACTATATCTGCGAGATGTCCACAGGAGGATGAAGAACTTTACCTGAGGGAGCCTGCTCTCCTCATCCTTGTCCGCCTTACTCTCGTTGTTGCCGAAGTCCGTGGGCTGCACATTGAACATGACAAACAGGTTGGCAGAGGGGAAGTCGCCAGGAAGATGTAGAAAGCACAAGTATCTGAGAACACTGGAGGCGATGTCGGCAAACCAAGACGAAGGAAGAAGAGTGTGTCGTGGTACAAAGTCAAGAGCAATCATGTGGCGCTTGGTCCGTGCGCTGGGGCACAGCCACACCATCTAAGGCAGCTTGTCGGTGTAACGGGCGCGTACCTGTCAAGTTTCCCTTTCCGGGCTCCGCGCCACATTACCTTCCTGTGTCTCTTTACCCCGAGTTCGTGGTGGACGTAACGGAGCATCGTCTCGAGAGCAGGACACGGTACCAGGTGAGTACCATCCCTCAGTAGTCTCTACTAACGATACCACCTTTGGTTCTAGCCTCACAAGTCTTCCTCCCTCCCCTACTGCGAGCGCGCGGCGGACACGCCGCGAACGCGCAACGGAGAGCGCGTCGAAAATCACTGTCCTTCAACATGGAGTATGATGGGGCTGGACCGGTGTACGAACAGGCAACCCGTATGTGAAGGGTTTGAACGCCGCTGCAGCAGCGTCTGCACGAAGCATGCTCTGGTACCCCGACGCATCACTCTGCATATAGTAGCTGTTGGGGCGCCGCCGCCGCAGACTCTGCCCTGACGGCGATTTCGACACATTACCGCAGCATGGCTGTAAAATAGTCAAATACTGCTCATCCACCTTTGCATCCTAGACTAGCCTCGTATTCCCCCACGCCGTCCGCCCACCGACGTCTCTGCTTCTTACATCTGTCCCGAAACATGCCTCCTCGAATCATCGTGTGCGGCCGCCTTCTCCGCAATAATTACCATCCAACTCTGAACGAGGCGGTTGAAGCCGCGTACAAGAAGGGCATCGATGTCGCCCTATTCCCAGCCCTAGTTCGGGTGGAGCACATCGAGGACCTCGTGCTGTGGCTTGAACGCATTACACTTGTGCGTAGGAAGCCGTGCAAGACTTGCGTCCTGGCGGGCCACAACTGCATCCTGCACAACGGAGGCTCGTACCGCTGTCTGCATTGCCTCGTTGGGGATGCGGCCGAGTGCGATCATCAGACGGGTAAGTTCGGACAGTATGACTTCATGCACTGTCACTGACATTCTGAACAGCAATGGAGGCGTTTAAATATGGCAGCAAGCCAGTTTGCTACGAGTACAAGATCGCTCGAGAACTGGATCTCACGCCAGTTCCTGATGGCTTCCAATGGAAGGACAAGCGCAAGCAGTCGAAGACGTTACTCGTCGATGTCCTTCGAGCTACTCAGGAGAACGACGGCTTAGAGCAGCAGCAGGACGGCTTGGCCAACACTCCGGCAATTGCCCATGTCGTCGAGGAGGCCAGTAACGAGGCGGAGGGCGAGGACGACGTGGAGGAGGAGGACGAGGAGAAGGACGAGCTCGCGGAGGACGATGAGCCTGCGCCGACGAAGGGGAAGGGGAAGGGGAAGGGGAAGGGGAAGGGGAAGGGAAGGGAAGGGGAAGGGGAAGGGGAAGGGGAAGGAGAAGGTGAAGTCTGCGCGCAAGTCCCAGGGCTCTGAAGGCGGCAAGTCAGTGGGTGGATCGACCGAGAAGCCGACCTCACGCAAACGCAAGGTGGAGAAGACGGGACAGGCAGACGTTGTCAAGCGTGAGGCGAAGAAGACGAAGAATGACAAGGGTACGATGGACGATGTTCTCCTTCGTCTGCTCGCAAACAGCGAGGAGTCGCTGCAGATCACGCGCGAGCTGCTTCACATCAAACGTGAGGTCTATTCTCTACTGTCTGCGAGGTTAGACTACTGACATGCTGTGTAGGCTCAAAGCAGGGCGTGCAGGAGCAAGAACTGTCGGCAGCGCAACCTGAGGCAGGGCCTTCACGCGTCCGCCGCTCGCTAGGATCCAATGACGAGGAGCAGGCCGGTGGAGACTAGTTTCCGAACGTCTGCGGACTTGCTTTGCGTATTACGACGAGGTACTTACTCACAACCGGAACGTCGGGCAGTCGGTGAAGGGATGCTGACTCTATGCCATGATACTATTGCTCAACTGTCAAATATACGAGTAGCTGATTGATTCATGAGGTGATCACCCATCTTCGCCTTGTGCTGTCTAGTATACAAATAGATGGGGAGGGAGAGGTAGTACGAACGAAGTGGTGAGGGTAAGTAAACAGTAAGTAGAACCGGATATGCCAGAGTAAGTAACATCAACATCATAACACTGACGTGCATAAGTAATAAAGTAAGTGCTATGCAAGTTATGCGCGGCCAAATCTTCCGCCGCTCTCGTCTTGAAGTGCACGCGGAGAAGAGAAGCAGGGCCCAGACGCTCCAGCGCGGACGCCGAGGGAGCGCCTGAAGTGCATGTATACAAGCGAAAGTCGCTCGGGGAGCGGACGCGTAAAGTAGGTACATCTAGAAAATGTAGCGCGGATGGGACCTGAAAAGCACCTGATGTGAGTCCGAGCGGTATTGGAAAGAGAAAAGAAATGGTTGATGTGTTGGGAGTTTGTGCGTAGCAGCATATTTGATGTTTTTGTGGTAAATGTCTGTATGAGTCGGCAGATGGCAGGACGAAACATGGACCGGGGGACAGGAACGGGAAGGGGAGATGAGGAGAAAGGAACTAAGAGGGAGGAGTAGGGGAAGGAGGTCTCGGGCGATGTTGCTGATTGAAGAGAGACGCTTGAATGAGAACTGGGTGCTGTCGGATGTAAATCCTCCAAGCGTCGGACGACCAACGGCCCATGGCTTGAATGGAGTCATGCGACACCCCGTCAAGTGCGAGTGCAGTCGCTCCTCCTGCGCGCATGGAATGACCGCTGACATCCGCAGGAAAAAAACGTCGCAGCTGCCGGGTGAACCACCCTCTGGTGGGGACCGATCCATTGTGTTTGAGCCAGAGTTCCGAGCGACAAGGGTGTCACTGGTCTCGAACAGCAAGGAAAGCGGAGAAAGCTTTGACGGGGTTGGCACCAGAGACGGTGGAATGAATGAGGACGGTGTCGCCGGCGAAATTGCGGTCAGTTTTCTGCGAATACAGGGTGAACTGGAAGGAACTGTCGGTGAGCTTGACAGAGGTGCGTCTTGTGAGTTTGCGATATGAGCGGAGCTCATGCTGGTCGGGCCAGACGAGCTCGCCAAGACGCAGGAGGGCGTGGAAGCCAGTGAGGATCAGGGCACTGAAGAGAAGGTCGTCGTATGACTCGGAGTGTGCGAGTGAAGAGGAGACGAGATTGAGGTCTTCTCGAGTGAGCGAGTGTTTGCGACGAACGGTTTTGCTGTACAATCTTTTACAGCCTTTGAGGGTGCGTGCGACGAGTTGTGAACGACGATTGGATCGGACATTGGGATAGTATGGTTCTAGTTCACTACAGATGCCGGATAAGTATGCGTCTACCGAACGTGGCTCGATCTGTTGCGACTGATATGTAACATAAAGGCTGAGGGTCTCGGGTGTGGGGTCAATGGGCAAGTGTTGACGTTGGCAGAAGGCAAGGTATGAGTTGAGAGCAGAGGAGTACGATGAATGGGTCGAGCGGTCGAGGGCATGTTCCAGAGCAAGCGCGCGCTCGAGAATCAACCTCTCCAGAGACCACGGCTCCCGAACGGGTTGCCGTGATCGTGTTGAGAGCGAGATCAATTTCCGCAAGCCCCCAACGCATCCTGAGGGGGTGTGAAGTGGAAGAGCTTGAGGAGAGGGTCGTGAGCTCTAGCAACGTCGAGTTGACCGCGAGAAAGGGCGTCAGCGACGACATTGAGCTTCCCTGGTATGTGGTCGACTCGCAGTTGGAGTTCGGAGTCGAGGAGGATGTTGACTGTCGACATGAGGATTGGGTTGTACGGCGGCAAAGCCTGGAGCGTGTTGAAAATGGACACGGTGTTCGTGTTGTCAGAGAGTACTGCAAGGCGCGCAACATGTCGATTGGCTCGACACCAATCATGGACACGATGCACCGCAGAACACACCGCAAGCGCTTCGAAGAAGAAGATGGCTCCGACGGGAGCTGCGGCCGGTCGCAAGCAGTGGAAACCCCAATGCAGCCAAGGGAAATAGAGGCCGAGGCCCGTGCCAGAAGCATCCACCAGTGCGAACTCGTCGGGCAGAGACCCGGGGACAAGATCACCTGGTGACCATGCTAAAGCACGGAGGAGAGAGATGGGAGCGGCCGCTTGAACGCGCTTGAGCAACCAACGGAGGTCCTCGAGAAGCGGTGCATTGGGGTAGATACCGGCATGGCGGTTTGACTTCCCGGAGGTCTTGGCATAGACGTGAGCGAGAGCCGGCTTGTGGAGCGGCATGGCATTGAACGCCCAGTTCGCATACTCTGTGAAGGCGCGGAACTGAGCGAGAGAGCGGCGCCGACCCGAGCCCGCAGAGGAGACGTCAATGAAGTCAGACATTTCCTGGAGGAAACGCTGCTTGCCCTCAGGTGGCAGGGAGATGGAGAACTGCTCAGCGTCGACGAAGAAACCAACGATGGTGAGTTGCACGCCAGCGACCTGCTTGTGCTCCTCGTGTGGAAGGTTGATGTCGTCCCACAGGCGTAGCAGCCGGGCCTGGGAGCGGGGAAGGAACTTGCCATACGGCGCGTACCACTCCACGCTAGTCCGCAGCTCAGGTCCGAAGTTGTCGTCAACATAGCTTTTGGGGTATCGGATACCGCGCTTGTTCTGGGCAATCCAGTGGACGAGGCAGTAGAAGGCCATCCAGACGCGGAGGGAGCCTCGACTTCCGAATAGGTTGCAGCGGTCGATGTAGCGGAGGCCGTCGATGGTGACTGCTTGACGGTTCTGCCAGTAGAAGGAGACCGGGAGACGACAGTACGCCTGGGACACATCGGACTTCCAAAGGATGAGCGGTACGCCGGGGAAGTCGCGATGAAGAGCTCGGAGATCAGCACCCAGAGCGGGCATACCGTCGAGGACTGCACCCTTGATGGCCTCCGGGCGAATCATCGAGTTGAGGGAGAAGGAGCCCGCGCTCTGATCGTTGACAAGTCGCAACTTGTCGGAGTGGGGCTTCGGCACGACGTGGACGGGCATGCAGTACATGCCTGGAAGGAGGTCAGGACCAAAAGACTCCGAGTAACGTCCGAGGCGCAGTTCTTCATCGCGCTGGGAGCGGAGGAAAGATCTTGCGGCCTCGTCAGCAGGGGGGTCGCGAGTATCGTCCCATGTATCCGGATACTCCGTAGGTTTGGCATCAGCGAACGGCCAGAAACCTTCACGGAGTCCCTTGAGCACTGACTGCACAAACGGCTGGTTTGGGTGGTCGACGAGAAGACCGGCGAAGACGTCGACGTTCACAGGCGTGACTATTTTGAACAGGTCTGGACGCGCTCGCAGCGTCACGTTGACGACGGGATCTTCGCGGACGCTAACAGGAACGTCTGGCAAGGGAGGGTGTGTCAACGAAAGGTAGCCGAAACTGTTGGGGAAAGCATCGTGGTCCGACCAGACGAGGCCACGTAGGAAGCGCGGTCTCGCGACGTCTTCAGGCGTCAAGTCTACTGGAACGGGGACAGTCGGGTTCGATGTGGCTTTTTGCGTTGCAGACGCTACAGACGTGGCGGTACTTGCACTGACTGGCGAAAGAGGGACACTTGCGAGCGTTGTGGCGCATGCACGCTTCCGCTTTGCGTCCGGAGCGTTGCTTTCCTCCTGAACCGGATCCCTTGGACGCTTCTGCTTCGGCGGCGACGACATTCGCTCCTGAAGACCCGACGTACTGATTGAGGAGGAGGCTGAAGTCGGAGATGTCAGAGAACAGGAGGGATCGCTTGGAAGCGACCTTCTTGCGGCAGGCACGCTCATAGTCAAGGACGCGGTGGTGGAGAGCGACAGCCGTGGTAGAGAAGAGCTCTGTGATGTGTTCACGATAGGTTGAGAGCTCGAGAGCGTGGTGGGGAAACGCGAAGAGGGTTGCTCGCTGGAATGCCTCGTAGGCGTTGATCCAGTCTGAAGAGGTACTGATCTTTCTGGCTGGCTC
Source organism: Cerioporus squamosus (assembly GCA_022592435.1). Lineage (NCBI taxonomy): Eukaryota > Fungi > Basidiomycota > Agaricomycetes > Polyporales > Polyporaceae > Cerioporus > Cerioporus squamosus. Next base: position 6,906 of record JABYQS010000227.1, on the reverse strand, counting down.
TCTGGCCTGGTAGGAGAGTTCGACATCTCCAAGCTTTTCGATGTGTTTCTCGACCGGTCTGGAGGAATAGCGGGCTGCGAACACGACATCGAAGTCGACGGGCTTTCCGAGGAGCAAGTTCGTCCATTCTGACTCAGGGAACTCGGGTGCGACGGTCGAGTCGAGCAAGTCAGCCTTTGCTGCAGCGATGTCGATCTGGTACTCGTGCAAGAGGTCGGCTGTTCGCTGTACCTCGGCACGCTTGGAGGGCTTGAGAGCCTCAACGACAGAGGCCCACCCATACTTCTTAGCGTCGGCTCTGGGCTTCTTGTGCGGGGCGTCGTCGTCGGACTTGTCAGTCTCTTGAGAGGAGGAGGAGGAGGATCTTCTGTGGCAACGCCTGGAGTGTCGCTGAGGCGAGCGAGGAGACTTCTCTCTACGCCTGAGAGAGGTCCTAGAGGATGAGCGTCCTCGTCCTCGCTGTCCTGGTGACAGGCTCCTATCACCCGAAACCTGCCTCCCACGACTTCGGCTTCTTCTTCCCTCGTGCCCGGGACTCTCTCGACTACGTCCTCCCCTGCGTCCTCTATCAATCTCGAAAACCATGTCAAGATACGAGTCGAGGGTTCGGTTACAGGCATCCTCGTTCAAGTAGTCGGTGCTGCTGATCGTAGAGTTGATTCCACGCACGACTTCAGCTCGAGTAGCTTGACCTAGTCGGTAAGAGTCGATGAGCTCCTGACACTTCGCAGTGGCTGCTAACTGTTCTTCGAACGGAGTCGCTGGCTCGGACATGTGCTCCTATCGAGCTGGATCGCGTTCGAAAACTTGACTTGATTCGTCAGATGTATAGACTGTAGTCGAAAACGACGTCGAGCGGCTCTAGCCAGCCGCGCGAGGGGATGAGCAAGAGAGCGAGATGAGCGGCACGCGGAAGACGGGGAGCTCACCTAGCCAGCAGCGCGAGAGAGTGAGAAAGAGAGCAAGAAAACCCCTTTCCACTCGCGCGCTGAGCTAAGAGGGCTCCCGCCTGCGTGCACAGCCCACCGACAGGAGTCGGTGGCGGACTCCCTTGCGGGCGAGGCCCGGAAAGGACGGCGGCGCGTACAGATGCTTGCCGCCGCGCGCGCGGAGATTCGGCTTGTGTAAACACTCTTTAAACCCGATGCAACGGATGCATCCGAGTACGACAGATGCATCTGGGGAAGGATGGGGTATCCTACGGGATGCATCTGTCGTACTGACAGTCTACCCTGCGGAGTCGGGCCGTCCCGAGACGTCACATGGGTTTGCGGAGCACATTAAGCATGTCATCCTTCGCGTCAATGGTGAAGGACGGGAGGGCGCGAGCCCCGCAGGCGCAGCTGAACCGACAGAGGATTTACCTAGCGAAGCGTCAGCGGCAGTGGCAGATACGTCAGTGGCACACGAACCGGCTGTTTGCGATGAGGATCTACCGCCCCGGCCAGCAGTATTGCTGGGCGACCGCTTTTCTGAGTTGTTGGCTGAGAATACGGAGGGCGTAGATGTGCTGCAGGAACTGCGTGGTTGCTATGGCGATAACTGCTTCTTTGCGAAGATCCTAGAGAAACCTAAGGAATACAAGAACTTCCGTCGGTCTGATGGACTGATCTTCATCCGCAAGCGCGGACAGGAACGGCTGTGCTTACCTGACATTCTGGTGAATGGTCGGAGTGTGCGGGAGATTGTAATAACTCACGCGCACTCGATACTGGCGCACCTGGGAGCATCCAAGACTCAGGGCCTGCTGCGCGACCACGTCTGGTGGAAGACTATGATGCAGGATGTTCAGTCATACTGCGACAGTTGCCAGACATGCAAGCGGAGCAAACCTTCTAATTGGAAGCCGTACGGGTTGTTGAACCCTCTCCTGGCCCCCAGCCTTCCCCAGCAAGCCTTGGGAAGCGATCGGAACAGACTTTGTCGGTCCGCTCCCGGAATCTAAGAACCGGGGTAGTAAGTACGACTTGATCACCGCTATCATTGATCTGCTTACAGGGATGGTGCACCTTGTACCGAGTCGCTCGGACTACACAGCCAAGAAGGTTGCGGAGCTTGTCTTTGCGGAGGTCTACAAACATGACGGACTAGCGCGAGCCATTGTTAGCGACCGTGATGTCCTCTTCACGAGCTTATTTTGGTCACATCTCCACTTGCTCCTTGGGGTTGAGCTGCACATGTCAAGTGTATACCACCCAGAATCGGGCGGTTCGACCGAGCGGGCTAACCGCACTGTCGGACAGATGTTACGTCAGTGCATCGGACCTAACCAAAAGGATTGGGTCTCAAAGCTTCCTGCGATCGAGTTTGCCATTAACCTCGCACGATCGGACTCCACAGGCTACACGCCATTCTTCCTGAACACTGGCCGTATGCCGTGGGCTATGGTCTGGGAAGACTCTGCCAAGGACAAGTACCCGGGCGTACGTGCCTATGCACAGCGGGTGAAGAACGCAGTAATCGCAGTGCACGATGGTATCATCGCGGCGCGTGTGAAGCAGACACGCGACGCAAACCGGCGTCGCCGCCCCGCCCCTTTTGTGGCTGGTGGCTTGGTGTGTTTATCCACTACGAACATCTCCCTGCCTCGAGGTTACTCAAGGAAGCTGGCACCGAGATATATCGGGCCGTACACGATCACGAAGGATGGTGGTAATAACTCTTACCGTATAGCTCTACCCGCCGACCTCAAGCGTCGTGGGATCCATGATGTCTTCCATGCTTCCCTCTTGCGCGTACACGAGCCGAACAGTGACCGCCTTTTCCCAGGTCGCCTGGTGAGCCAAGTCGCCGACCTTGAGGAGAAGGATGGCGAGTGGGCGATCAACAAGATCCTGTAGCACCGCAGTAGCGGAGAGGAGGTGCTGTTCGAGGCTCAGTGGCGTTCGGGTGACAAGACCTGTGTATCGTACTCAACCACCCCGCCACATTACAGGCGTACTTCGACCTCCTTGACGTCAATGGCGTTGCGGACTTGAAGGAGGGGACTGGTGTCCCTCCTGCCGACGACCCACAAGTCTTCTTGGGGTCGTTGGGGTCGGACGAGGGAGCTGGGGGCAGACGTGAGTATAAAAGACGTCGGGAGCGAGCACTGAACGGCAGGAACACCATCCGTGCTCCTTTCGCATCCTCCGGCATCACCCTCTCTCATTCGCTCCTCCCACTCTTTCTCTTCGCCACCATCATCCTATACTCCATCTTGCACTTCGTCCTCGCCTCATTCATCGCCCTCGATCCTGCACCCACCATGTCCGACGTCGCCAGCCGCCACCCGTATCTCCGCCGCCTCGAAGGTAGCAACGACCTGCTCCTCCACGACAGGAGGACTTCATGCACCGCTTCACCGTGCAGCAGGTGCGCCTCTACTGCAAGTTCGACCTCGCCCTCCACAAGGGCACGTTCAACGCGAAAAAGGTGGCATACCCCAACGGCTACGATGTGTTCACACTCAGCTGGAACCGGGCGACGGACTTCACTTACCGGTTCAGCAACCTCCAGGAGGACAACATTGTCATTGTGAATGGCGAACACCCCGACGCTGATCGTCTTGCCCCACTCCCCGCTCCTACCACAAGCGCAAGCGGATCGACGAGAGCCGGGCTCAGCGGCAGCAGAAGCATGTTCATGCTGAGGAGGAAAAGGGGGATATGGTCTTCAGCGGACTGCTTGATGACGACGAGGAACTCGAGCAGTTCGACGGGATGATGAAGATCAGGCAGTACAAGCAGAAGAAAACAGGAGGACGCGAGGAGACTCCGGTCGCTGGACCATCCAGAGCGCGTAGGGAGCGGGCTGAGAGCGTCGCCGAAAGCGTCGTCGAGGTCGTGAAGGAGAAGGGGACCGACGCGATGACCGAGTAGGTGAGAGTATCGTTTGTACATCACGATACTCGGAGGGCGTATGTAACGGGCGCGTACCTTTCCCTTTCCGGGCTCCGCACCACATTACATACCTTCCTGTGTCTCTTTACCCCAAGTTCCTGCCTAGACCCTCCTTTGCGTTCCTGTTCCTGGTGCGCACGGACCCTCTAGAGTTCACAACAGAGCAGATTTGCAGCCTGTCTTTGGTTTCCGTGTGCGTTCCAGACCGTGTGACCAGAGCCTTTCCCTGGCAGTCTTGGTCGACCTCGTGTCCGCCTCGTTATACGAGCGGACACTACATCAATACGTCTCGAAGACACGTGGGACTGCACTCACGACGCCTTTCACGCCACCCTCATTGTCCTCGACGTGACTGCGGCCTGCTCTGGTCTTCAACCCACGTCTTCCGCCTGGAGTCTCAGCCTTGCTATACGAGCGGACACTGCATCAAGACCGTTCGTTCATCAGTCCGCGTTCACTGCGTCAAGCACACCGATTGTCGCTCGCCTTCACGCCTTTGTGGTCTTCTCCCTCGCCGTCGCTGTGAGCCATGTGAGTATGCGAAGATTATTCACACCAAGTGGAGACGTAGCTGAACACTCACAGCAGCTAAGCAGGACAGGTAGGTCAGAAGTAACGTTCGCGTGCAGCGTGAGTTGATTCAATCTATCCACCGCTAATGACACTCAGTTCCCCGTCCCCTTGGTCTTAGAAATTATCTAGCACGTCGAGTATTCTAGAGTGTAGAACAAATCATCAAGTGTATCGTTGAAGTAGGAGTCTGGAGACCAGCGACCGCAACAGACATTAAGGTACGCTTTCCTCATCCGACCAGCAGGGAGGGTGGTATACACGGTAAGAATCTGAGCACCTGTGTACCACCATAGCACGGTCCTTCCCCACCCCGTTACCCTCAGGATGAGCCAAGAAGACGGTGATCTTATCCCAGTGCCGACTCATCGGCCAATCTTCATTCATGAGGATGACACTGCTCCGAGAGTCTCACTGCGCGAGGCTATGAAGATGCACGACAAAAGGGACCTCGCTGCCTACCGACGATTTGCGGTATGTTCTGCTCACCATGGACAGGGAGTCTCAGGCTGCTAACACTAACTCATGCAGACTCATGTGCGTGACGCTGCACATGAGCACCTCGACCGCACCCGGCACTTTGAATTCCAGGACATTACCAAGGTTCACGCCTTCAAGCAGCAGGTAAGTACTAAGCACTTCTCTCGCCAGGTGTGCCGGTCACTAATAACCTCTTGGCAGGTACTCGGCGAACTCCACACCGTCAAGAGGTATGCATATGGATGGCCGATCATAACCTACGGCCGCATTTACTGGAACCAGCAGTGTGTTGAACAGGCGAGTATGATAGTCTTCCGCTTAAGCACCAGACTGATCGTGTCGAATTCATAGCGTCCCACTCCTCCTCCTGCTGCCAAGAATGCTGCATCTCCTCGTCTTGCTCAGAATCCCACTCCTCCACGTCGACTGGTTCCCTGCCCCGAGCTCCGGGGATTGTCTGTGTATGACGAGCCCGGCCGCCCTTCGATACAGAGTGGGATGAACCTCTCGGGCAATCATGTCGAGTTCAACCATTTTGTGGTACGTTGTTCATTGGTGTGTTGTTCATACTTACATATGTCATTATGCACGTTGATGCAGTCGGCGATGAAAACATGTGTCATCGACCATCTGGACACTTCGAAAAAGCTGCAAGAGCAGTCCAACGAAGCGAAGGACAATTTCTATATCGCGGTGAGTATGATCCCTAGGTTGTCTATCTCATCAACAGCTAATTCCCTCCTGATCATCATAGGTCCGTGCTGCTTGGCCAGCCTTGGATGAGTATGAGTCGCTCTGGCCTGCCCTCTTTTTCGCGACTATATATCTCATCAAGCAGAAGAGGCAATGATGTTGTATGGACCGGAAACTGCAATATTGGTGGCTTGTACGATAGCTTACTGTAGGAGTTTTGTATCATATGTACTAGTTCAAGTGTGCCAAATATGATCAGTGACATTCATTGGCTGGAGATCGTACTGCAAATGATATTCAAATGACAGATTGTCGAGCCCGTGTGGTGGCAATCCTTCAGTCATAGCGGTGCACATCAAGGACTACTGCCGAGCTGTCCGCGTCCGTGGAGGCGTTGCAGTCGTCACTGCGTACCAGCTTACAGACGGACGGGTCAGGCCTTTCAGTCCAGGCAGCCGCTATGACTGAAGGATTGCCATGACACGGGCTCGACAATCTGTCACTTGGTGCCACTTCCGAGCCTCGGGGTCATACCTGCGGGATGTGGGTGACGCAGACTCCTCCGCTCGCTCTCCGGGTCCGGAGTCCCTGCCCAGAGCCGCTTCTTGGTGGTTTGCTTGTCATTCTGGGAAGGATGTACGCGGTTCAGCTCACCATGGTCAGTAGCGCGTTGCTCTTTGTTCGCGCTGGCTGGCTGTTCGCTGAGGGCTGGTACACTGCTCAAAACTTCAAGACTGCAAGAATAAATGGGTACGTGATGTGGTGGTTTACAATGGTGCATGCTGTCAACCAACATTATTCTGGAGGTTTCCACCAGTTTATACCACTACACCATTTACCCATATGGACATGTACACGCACATAATGTTGCATCACAAGTGAGGCATGTTTGCTTGGACCTGTTTACATAGGTAAACAAGACCAACTACAGGACACGTGCAATATCAAGTGCGATATCAACCATGTTCTGTTGATCACATCTTCGCTGTTGACCACCATGACAAACCCCCACGGAACATCCACCAGCAGTGCTGTGGTTCTCTGGATGCCTCTGATCTCAGGTCAACTGTACGTGGAAGCTCAGTGCTTGTGAAATCTAGGCTGACTTTGACATTGACAGTACTCTATCAGATGGTGCAGATACTGCCTCTACGCACCACACAGAAGAATTCCGTCCTGTCTGTCCCTTGCCAGAAGGTTTGTTACTATGCAAAGCTCCTAGGGTTGATCTGACATCCTATTAGAGCGAGTCTCTCCGCTTCACGATAGAGTAGTGGGCGAG
>JABYQS010000226.1:0-52137 GCA_022592435.1 Cerioporus squamosus | reverse complement strand
GACGGCCTCAGGTCCACTAGAAGTACTCGGCTAGCTGCAATCAGAGCCAATGAGCTTCATGGGGAGAAGATCGAACCTGATTGTGCTCAACGTACGCCTGATAAGAGAGTCCTCTCGGAGTCGGGCTCAATCTGAGACGCTACCCGTGGGTCGCGTGGCAGAGGCCGATGACTCCGCAGACCCCTCTTCTATGTTCCTGTTTGCAAAGTCACCCACCGAGCACCATACTTCGAGCGCAATTGTTGATGCGGCATCGAGCAAGCATTCGCTGCGCAAGGTGCACGCATAACGGCAGCAGCTCATCACTGGGGTACATGTGCACTGCCGACAGTGCCGTCCGCCGAGGACTGCAATGTTGTCCCAATGCAGCTAACAAGACAGCGTTTCCACACGAATACTGTAAGGTTCGACCGATGCGGCGCGGTCACAGGTCACAGGGGACCTCCGCCGCCACCGCATCGAGCTGTAGGTCACAGGTCACGCCCCCTTTTGGGGCCCCCATTTTCGCGTTTCTGGCCGGTTTTTTTCGGGCGTTTAGCAGGCCAAATCAGGCAAATTTGTGGCGCCTCCCGCTTCCGCCTCCGGCGACTGCGGGCCGGTTACAGGTCACACCCCCGCTGGGGCTGCACCGCATCGGTCGAAACTCTACAGTATGTCACAGAGCTTGCCGTGCTCTACGGTTCGCGCACGATCTGCACGTCATTCCCATGCTTGCTCTCGGAGGGACGCGTTAGGCCGATAGGAGCTCACCTGGTTCAGCCACGGACCTCCTTCTTCAAAGCTAACTGTCGCAATACGCTCGCAGATCATCTTGTATGTGTGTAGACCGACTGTGGTAAAAAATGTCGCAGCGAGTCCTGTGGCTACCTCCATGATCCTTTTGGTCAATTACGATGTACCTGCAGATTTATCGTGCATATCAGCAAAGCCGTCGCGTATTTCGAGGAGTATCTGGTCATTGAATGTCTTATCAACCTCACGCTGAAGTCTCCCTCACCTTCATGCCCGAATTGCCGATACTTGGAGGAGGAAAAAAAGGTTCTTTGTGGCTGTGCCAGCTATACGGAACTTGTGTAGACGCGCGCGATCCGCAAGTCCGCGGTTCGAACCTGCTTGACTGCTGGCGGGCTGTGTATACAGAGAGGAGTCTGCCATTAGAATAGGATACTAAGATCCGACGTACATGAGAGATGGTATGGTATTTACACGAGTGCGAAGAATGTGCGCCGGGGAAAGTCATTGCGAGAGCAGTAAGTGAAGGAGAGCTATAGCTACAGTAGGAGACGAGATGATGCAAGTGTATGCATGGAGCATGACGACAGATACGAGGCTGCCTTGGGCTGCAAAAACATGCGAGAGAGTAGCGTAGCGTACTGAGACAGGTGCGAGATTGATCGCGACTGAGAGAACGTGGGCGGGTGGTACTAGTACGAGAAATGCATGATCGAGACAGCAGAGCATACGCGCGAAGATGAATTGCGGGACAGCCTTAAGCCGTCTTGCCCGCGTGTCATAGTAGAGAAATGCAAATGGAGCAATGGGATGAGAACGTATTAGGGAAGTGGAACCCATCAACGATATGAAAGAGAGATGACAGAAGCTCGTCGTGTAAATGAAGATCGTTGCAGTCGTTGCCTGCCGTAGAGTTCGTAAAGAGAAACAGAGAGAGCCGCCGAAAAAAATGGATGTCTCTTGCCAGGCTGCTGGAGACATGGTCGAGCTGGAGAAGTGGATGGATATCCTGGCGAAACTTGGAGAGAGAACGATGGCGCAGAGAGTCGTAGAGGGCGGGCGATAGAAGAGAGAAGCCTGAGGGGGCTCTGGAGGGTGACGCGATCCGCGGGTCTAGGCAATAAGCCCGGAAGAGCGGGAGCGTGTAAACGGAGCGGACGCCGGGCGAGCTGCAGGGCTTTGAGGGAGCTCTGCGCCAATCGTTCTACAACGTAGCAAAAGCGTCAGCAAGCGACGACGCAGAGATCGTCGATGTATCATACCTACGCTGGCCGTTCGCCACCAACGACCCTCAGGACAACTCCCAGTCGGAGTCGTCCGTGTCGGCGTCATATTCATCGGCGTCTGCGGCAACGACCTGGCTGGTTTGGAAGTCGGGGTGAAGCGCAGATGTCTCCACATCGAGCTCGACGGGAGATTCATCAGCAACCTCTGAAGGTAGAGTGGGATCCTCCAAGTCTGCCGGTAGAATCGTTTGTCCAGCGTGTCCGCGCTCCCGTTCTTGAGTCTCGCGAAGCTTCCTATCGGCCTGGCGCTCCGCGATCCACGATCGAACCTGCTCAACTGTAGAATACAGGCGCGTAAGGAGGTTGTCAGCAAGCAGAATCGCCGGAACGTTCACAACAGAGTTAAGCACGTACGCGTCATATGGTTGCTCCTGCCACAAAACTGTTTCAAGTGACCTTGGAGGGTATGCCAGCGCACGTAAACCTTAGCCTTCTTCTTATTGCAATTCGCATCGGGGCAGCGATATCGCCAGCACAGATGGTCCTTCTCCATGTGACGCAGTTGCTCGGCCACGGGGCCCTGAGCCGGCTCTTCGCAACCCTGGCGGAGGCACAAGTAGGTCGTCCCCTTGGGCCCCGAATAGTGCTTCCGAATGTGATCCCTGGCCGATTCTGCATCGCCGGGTGAGTGGATCTCCTCGCAACCGTCAATTCCGCAGATGCTGGAGGCACCCTCGCCGGCCTCCCGGAACTCTCTGATGTCTTCAACACTGAATGAGTACGCTTTTGCAGGGTCTTTCAGGTCATCAGGAGTCCGCATTGGGTTCGCGACCGGGGTATGGGTAGGGGCCAGAACAGAAGATGTGATGCCGGAGCGGGTCGGGGTAGGTGCTGTCGCATTCCGCACTTCGCTCTTCCCGCTCCACAGTGGTGTGCTGCTCGCGGACGTGCTGTTCGTTTGGCGAGGGACAAGGATGTACCTTATGTCATTGCTGTTGGGAAGCCGTTCAGGAGACCGACGGACCGAGCTGCCAGAGGGCCCGGGCTGGGCGCTGGTGGTCCACGCTGCGGCGGCGAGGGAGGGTGTTGGCATCATCCGAGACCGCTTCATCGGCACCCTCTCCTTGGACTCTGACTCCGAGGGGCCTCCAGGGCTCCTCTCGCGCTTCGGGAGCCTGAGGACCTGAGGAACCGTAGAGTCCTCGCCCTCCTCCGACTCAGAGGAGCTACCCGGGCTCTGGGACCGCGTTCGATGGTTGGTGAGCAGTGGGTAATAGGGGAAATCGTAGGTAGCCTCCGTCAAGGCAGAAGCAGAAGTGGGCAGCGACCGCTGCAGGGAGGGAGCCGGGTGAGTGACTGGCTCACAGTTGGCGTTTGATCCCAAGTCACTATCATCAGATCCGTCGACGCTTGAAGAGGAGTACTCGCTGTTCGAGTAATCGTTGTCGTGCTTCATGCTGGACTGCTGGGCAAGTCACAACGAGCTTGGACGGCTGGCGCGATGGTCGGTGGTTGTGAAGTCGCACGGAGTAGAGGGTGTCGTAGAGGTATGAGGGAATAATGTGAAAGAGCCAGAAGTAAAGCAGAAAGGGAAGAGAAGGAAGAGACCGAAACTCGAAGTAGTATCGGGAGAGGAAGATGAGGGGAAACCAGCCGGGGCGAGCCAGAATATGAACCAAATCCGCGCGGGCCAAACCGGGGCAAACAACGCGTACGCATCAACGCGTCGATTTCCTCTACCATCGAACAATAGCGCTTGAACGGGTGCGGACCCCAACCACCGACCTGCCCTGGCCGGCATCGTGGCACCACCCGTGCTCGACGTCGTCGCGTCCGCTGAATGCTGCATGCAAGAGGACAACGATTTCTTTGAACAATAATCAGTCAAAGCCCAGAAGCGAAGCGACTCACTCACCTTCATATTCATGCCACCGTCCGTCAGCAAACGCGATTCGGCGATGGTTGGTGATCATTGATGGATGACGAGTGTTTCGGGGTGGTTTGTGAGCCACATCGGTATGTCCTACACTCTACTCTCCCTCTCGCGCTCTCACAACTGTCCGGCGTACCCTGATGCCGTTTATGCGGAAGATGTTCGAAGAGCTCGCATTCCGGGGGCAGCGTTGGCTTGCGGCAGGAGTCCAAAGGTAGTCGCATATTCGAGCCGGGGTTACATGCTAAGTATACGGGCCCAACGAGCTATCCTATGCCAGAGACGTTCAGCAACTCCAACGGACGGCTGCTTGATCGACGTACTTCCAGTGAGAACATGGTCCGAACTTTTGTCACGGTGCAGCGAGCATCTATACTGGATATCAATCTTAAGAACGCAAGAGTGCACCGGGCCGAGCACAGGGTCCCTGCTCATTATGGGTTCCGGCCTCATGGTCTTTTACTCAAGCACCTGCGACGAATAACAAGATTGAGTCTACGACGATAAGGGAAAGCGCGTAAGCAGGGTTGCAGAGGATAGTAAACACACGAGTCGACCCAAGGTTCCGATCCCGTCAGTAGGCCAAATGGTGGCAAGCACGCATGTGCTCAGTCCAATTTCACCAGTCCGCAGTACTATCCGGTCCAATCGAGTCTAGGATAGCTCTGCTGGACGGCACAGTGCGAGAACGAGAGGGCTACTTGGATGCAGCCGCAGCCGACCTAAGCAGGCTCATCTAGCACTACGTGCAGATCAAGAACCCCGAGGCTCAATACGGCAGAGCTGTAGAGACACACTTTGACTATGCGTACCAGCTGTGTACTGATCTTGCGGCGATTGACCTGATGAGCTGGCACCTCCGTTGTCCGAGTGTCGGCCATTTACTAGTCCTTCGGGTTACATGGCTGCCTATGGGTCTTGTTTAGCATTTCAGCATAATATCTTGCCCGTATACATAACTGGTGGCATCTAGAGTCGACCCGGGACCGAGACACATGCAAAGACGATGGAGGTGGTTTTGACGAAAATAGTAATTCTGTGGCTGTGAGCCACAAAGGTCGATAGACGCGCGCACCGGGCACGTCGGAGTGATCTTGCCGATGTTCTCTTACTGTGTACCACGACCACCTATGATCTATCGAAGTATCGCAGCTTCAATGAACTCTCCGTCCAATTCCGATGTCCTCTGGTTACACTGCTAAGGCTTCGTGTCTGCTGCGATTACGAACACTTCGCCGTGGCTGCACAAGTTCCACCGCAAGCGCCTGATCATGGTCCTTAAAGGTACGCTGGAACAGTTGTCGCTGAGGGTGGTTTTGACTAATTGAAGCAAGACATGCTGTGGTAGATAAAGCCGTACTACGCATGACTTTGGCTCTGCGTGGCACCCGGTTATCGTTCTCAAGACAGCAGAAGACGACGCGCTGCAGAAACGGCATCTCAAGGCCGGCGACGTAGAAGACTTACTTCTGCCGTACCTTCATCCACCGGTATTCGTCTCTATCATGGGGTTGGCGGAGGACTAGTAAATGCTGCGATTATTGCGACATTCGGTAAACTCAAGGTTCCGCAGCGCTCGGATTCAATCCTGAACGATCGAAGCTGTCACTCCGAGTCCCACGATGCGACTGTTGCCAGCTGCCAAGCGTCTCTCCCACCCGCGACGAGACACCACCTTGCTCTTGCTCAGACTCTCACTACTTGGACTGCGAGTACGTAGTCATTTGCTCCAGATCTGTCAGCTCTCATCCGCCTCTTGGGTCACTTCGACTAATAGCTGGTGGCATCCAATCCACCTCTCCCTGATATCGTCACGCTTCAAGGGCTCGCAGAAGAGTTGAGGATGGCAGCCATATGGACGCTCCTCTTTGTAGCTACTGAAATTTTACTCCTGATGTACTGGTTCAAGTGGAGGAAGAGCCCGGTACGCCCCGTCGTTTCGCAATGTGTATATTAGTGCTTACCGTGGGCCCTCGAACCAGCTCGACAGACTACCAACCGTCGGCGGCTTCTTCTTCCCCTTGATGTCCTACGTCGGGGGTCTGTACACCCTATTTCGAGGGAAGCATCTCTTGGAGTACGGATACAAGAAGGTAAGTCACATCCCATACGTTTAGCCTGCCCCCCTCACCTCCAATCTGTACGACCGTTCATTGCAGTACGGCAGTCGCCCGTTCAAAATTCCACTGCTATCCGGATGGGTCGTCGTGGTATCGAACCCGGAGGTCATGGAGGACATCAGAACACGGCCAGAGGACCAGCTCTGGTTGACGCAGGCCCTGATGAACGTGAGTACTCGCAGTTGTTCGCGTGCCAGCAGCATCGTTATGTTCATATGGCAGCTAACTGCCCGTGCAGGCATTCCCATCCTACCATGTGACAGGGAAGGAGTTGTGGGAGAACACTTGGCTCCACGAGCTCATCCTGAAGGATCTCACGCGCAGTATTAGCGCGATGCTGCCGGACCTCATGGACGAGCTCGAGGTGACGGCGCAGGAGTTTCTTCCAAGAGATGGCGACGGTGAGTCCGTATCCTGTGCTTCCTTTACTCGTACTGAAGTGCGATGGTGTAGGTTGGGTCTGCCTGAACCCCAGCAAGACGTCCGAAGACATCATCGTCCGCGTTATCAACCGCGGGTTTGTCGGGTTTCCTACATGTACGTTCCGCCGTCGCGCCATCAATGGTAGAGGTTCTTGACCCAAACTTTGACCCTAGGTCGAAACAAAGAGTACCTCAACCTTGTCGCACAATATAGCCACGGAATTGTCACAGCTTGGGCCTCCGCCCTGATCTTTCCGATACTCCTCGCCTTGCCGTAAGTTTTGTCTTTTCACCCCGTACTCCGAAGTGCTGATTTGTCTGTACGCTCAGTGTGGGTATCGGCAGGTTCTTCAACGCGGCTCCGAATGCGGCGCGCAAGTGTACACGGTTGCTCAAACCCATCCTCGACGAACGTCGCGAGCTGTTCGAGCGGAAGCTGGCAGGTGATGACACTGTCCAAGTGCCGGTACGCTCTCTCTCGCTATCTCACCTGCCTCTCTGACAGCTTCGACAGACCGACGTGCTGCAAATGTGCACTGAAGAGGGCGTCACACGCGGTTATACGGACGAGAGAATTATGATAAGAATCATGTCGACCAACCTCGGAGCGCTGCATACTACGAGTATGGTGCGTCGTTCGCGCTCTCACCGCCTTCCTGAGACTGACGTTTTTGGCTTCTATCAGAGTCTCACCAATGCACTGTACGACCTGGCCGCACATCCCGAGTACGCTCAGCCGCTCAGGGACGAAATCGCTCCCATCCTCGCCGCCGAGGGGTGGACGAAGCAGGCGCTCGGAAAGATGTGGAAGGTCGACAGCTTCCTCAAAGAATCGCACCGGTATAACGGGATGGGTGTCTGTACGTCGTCACTCGGAGCTCCCTCGCCATCACACTCGCCTGACGTATTTTCTGGGGTTATGTTCCAGTGTCGATGCTGCGCGAGGCAATGACGGACGTCGCTCTCATCGACGGCACCGTCATCCCGAAAGGCACGATAGTCGGCGTGCCGACGTTCGCAATCCATCACGACAAGGAGAAGTACCCGGACCCCGACACCTTCGACCCCTTCCGCTTCGCGCGGCTGCGCGCGCAAGATGGGAACGAGACAAAGCACCAGCTGTCGACGACCGGGCTCGACTGGGTGGGTTTCGGACATGGGAAACAATCCTGGTAAGTACTTACTTGGAGTACTTCGCGACGGACTCGTTCCTCTGGGCCTGATGACTGACACCACCGACAGCCCGGGTCGATTCTTCGCTGCGAGCGAGCTGCGGGCGGTACTCGCATACATCGTGATGAACTACGACTTGAAGCTGGAGGGCGGAGGTCCGCGACCGAAGAACTTCTTCTTTGCCGTCAGTCTCGTCCCGCCGCCGTCCGGAAGAATCTCGTTCAGGAAGCGTCCTGAATAAGTCGTCACCTGATTGTCGGCTCTGCGGCTCTGCGGTCGGGCGCGCGGAGAGTCTAGTTCATGTAGGGCTGGTCTCGACGGGGACAAGAACTTACTGTTCCGATATATGTCGTCAACCAACAGGGACGGTCCTGCATGCGGTCGCCGGAAGTCTTCCAAACCGTCAGGGTATGATGAGAAGCATCCCGGCGAGCCGCCGGCCGTAGACGTCAGCTATGCCTACACCAAATGATCGCCGGTCTGTGAACGTATCCACGGACTCTCTGCAGTGTCGGGCTGAGACGACATTGGTGAGTATTTCCCGCATTTACAGAGACCGGATGAGTGAAGGTCGGTGCAAGTTACGTGAGAGTCGCCGCGTGGATCAATCCACAGACGACTGTCACAACATTAGGTCTCCGATTCTTCGGGGCCTGAATCCATAGGTATCAGGGTGTGCATCTTCGTGGTTGTCCGGAAGCAGAGTGGCCGCCAACCCTTGGAATTGTCAGAGGCACGTACTCCCTAGCTGCATCTCTTTATCTCCCCCGATTGATGTTACCCAGAGTTGATCAATCCCAGTCAATCCCGTCGGAATCCTCACTGTGAGGAGCTGTTCATGATGGCCGGTGTGCCCGAGCTGCTACCCAAAGACGTCGGCAAACCTATTCCCGTCTCTCCAAGCGTACCTGCGGACACGTACACGTATGACTATATCGTAGTAGGAGGTGCGTTGTCATTCCCTCCCTCTATTGTGCTATAAGCAGGACTAACATGCTGTATGCTCACAGGAGGGACCGCAGGATGCGTCCTTGCCTCCCGTCTCAGCGAGGACCCAGACGTGTCTGTGCTGCTGATCGAACAAGGTCCCGTCGCAGACACATGGTCATCTCGGGCCCCTTTGCTCTCGGGAAACATGTACGCCAAAGACTCCTTGGCTGCCCGATGGTGGTCGCTTCCGTTGACGCACGCCGACGACCGTTTCGTGGAGATAATACGCGGAGAAGCCCTGGGTGGTACTTCGCGGATCAACGGCATGCTCTATACACGAGGTGAGTACAGCTGTGACAGGGTAGCCTCACGGCATGGTGATGACCTTCGCACCAGGCTTTCCCGGAGATTATAACCAATGGAAGGCTCTCGGGAACGATGGTTGGGCATACGAAGATCTGGAGCCATACTTCGTGAAGTCTGAGAATGCTCGAAGTCATCCCGAGGCAACGTTCAGAGGCCATGACGGTGAGCTACTTATCTTCTGTTGCACGTTCGACTATGAGCCGCAACTGATCAAACTCTTGCTTCAGGCATGTGGGAAAATCGGCAATTCACGGACATACCCTACCAGACCAACGCATAGTAAGTAACGCATCGACTCGCTACTCACAGGAAGTACTCACTTCTTGTAGCGTTGACCGCGCAGTAGAACGGCTGGGAATAGAACGCGTCTCGGATCTCAACGATCCGGACATTCCCGCAGCATGCACGGGCATAGTGGACATCGTACAGGACTCAGAATACCATCGGCATTCCACCTACCGCGCGTTCCTACCTCCGTCCCTCACCTGTAACCGTCAGGAACGTTTGAAGATATGCCCGAATAGTATTGTGTCGCGCGTCGAACTGGTACCTCAGGCTGAAGGGGCGGACGTCCGCGCAACAGGAGTGTATCTCGAAGCGAGTAACTCGAGGAAAGCTGGATGCCGCTGTCTTGTTAGGGCGCGGAAAGAGGTGATCCTGTGCGCCGGTGCGATTGGGTCTCCACAGATTCTGATGATGAGGTAAGTATGTGGTACTCGGCGCCCCTTTCCAATCTTACTGACTGTTCAACAGCGGCATCGGTCCACAAGCACATCTGCTTGAGAAGGGCATACCTGTGTACAGAGACATTCCAGCGGTTGGCAGCCATCTGGTTCGTAGCTTCAGTATCAGGGAAGAGATGTCTAACTCATGAACTGGACGCGCAGTCCGACCACATGGGCGTCCCAGTCGCGTTCGAAGTTCCCCTGAGCGATTCCCTCCATCAGCTCGAGGAAAGCCTGCTTAAAGCCCTCGTGGAACTGGCCAGATACGTCTTGACGGGCGGGGGCGCTTTCTCGCGGCCGTTCCAGAACTCCTCAACATTCGTCCCTAGTCGGCTTCTGGATGACACCGGGAGCATTTCGAGCAAGGACCCGCGCGAGCTCGATGCTTCCCTGCCTGAGAATCGCCCGGATATTGAGCTCATGCACATCGCCCACGACTGCGGCGACTACGACGTGTCCGGGAAGGGGGTCTACTCTATGCTCGTCACGCTCGTTCGCCCCAAGTCGGAGGGCTCTGTGCGTCTGGCCACCACCAATCCTCGTGTCCACCCGGACGTGGATCTGGGCTTCCTCTCTGACCCCGCCGACTACGTGCCCCTTCGTAAGGGTGTGCGTCTTGCGCTGCGCATCGGCGAAGAGGTGCGCAAGCAGGGCTATCCTCTTGCGGAACTGAAGGTTCCGAAAAGCGCTAGCGACGAGGATGTGGACGAGTTCATTCGTGCGAACCTTCGCACATGCTTTCACTACACTTCTACATGCCGGATGGGAAGGGAAACCCACGGAGCGTGTCCAAGCGTCGTGGATGCCAAGTTGAAGGTGCATGGCGTCCGTGGCCTCCGAGTCTGCGATACGTCGGTGTTCCCTGAGATCATCGCATCTCATATAATGGCTCCGGCGGTCATGGTGGCGGAAAAGTGTGCAGATATGATCAAGGGTGTCACTGGTAGCGGAGTACATTGATGAACATGTAGTGAATCGCGCGGAAGACAGACAACGATCGCCCTACTAGGACGGATACTGACGAAAGGGTTCCATGTCCCTGTGATAATGTATACAAGCTGGAAGGTCTGATGTTACAGGGATATGTAGGTGCGATGTATCAGTACAGCGACATACTATTCTGTTGTTTACTAGTCCGATTTGTCCCATCCATCCACCTCGATACCCAGCATCTTTGGCAAGTGTCTGCACAATTCCCGATGTTCGCTACGATACTCACGACCAAGACTCACCGGGGGCAAATGACCATGTATCCGTGGGAAACATCCTAGATACATGGTAGTTATTGGCCAAATATGTCTAGCAAGTTCCGGCGCGATACATTTCAGACACAATTGAAATGTGACTAAGCTGTAACCAGCATGTATCCGGCCCTATATCCAGCCATGTATCTGCCAGTTACATTGAAAATAACTACAGCATGAATCTCGAAGAAGCATGTTAATCATACACTTTATGTAACCAGCATGTATTTAACATGAGTTAACAAACAACATGTAGGATTCACGCTGATAAAATTGCAAATGTTCCCACGATGTGACTAAAGTATATCACGGGGGAACATCTACGGCACATGTTAGATACATTTTAGATGTGTTTACCATGTGATCAATGTGTATCCCTCAGAAAGAACTGGGACACACATAAGTCACATGTTAAATGGTTTCAGTATATGATTGACGTGTATCTGCAGGATACATCGTGAACACATTTGTGGAACATGAGAGATACATTCAAAATGTATCCAATGTGTATCTAGAATGTGTCCAGACTAAAAAACTACCACTACTACCACCACCTACTACTACAACTACTACCACTACCAGGTATAACCAACTACAACTACATGCACCACCTAACTACCTAACTAACCTAGCCAACTACATACTGAAACTAGAAACTAACTACCAACTATATCATGCCACATGAACAACCTAGCAACCAATATAAACCATGTCGTAGCTTTGGCATAGGCGCTATGTGGCACACTGGTGGTGGTTTCATGTTTTTGTTGCTTGACAGTAGCAACATTACTGCTAATTAGCAGTTAGCACTGCGCCGCGGACGTGCTAATGCAGTTAGCATATTTCGGTGGGCGCGCTAATTAGCAGTTAGCACTGCGTGGCGGACGTGCTAATTAGCAGTTAGCGTCTTTCGGCGATGTGCTAATTAGCAGTTAGCGTCTTCGGTGAACGTGCTAATGCAGTTAGCACTGCGCGGCGATGTGCTAATTAGCAGTTAGCACTGCGTGGCGGATGTGCCAATTAGCAGTTAGCGTCTTTTGGTGGGCGCGCTAAGTAGCAGTTAGCACTGCGCGGTGGGCGCGCTAAGTAGCAGTTAGCACTGCCCGGTGGACGTGCTAATCAGCAGTTAGCGTCCTTTGGTGGGCACGCTAATTAGCAGTTAGCATCTTTCGGCGGACGTGCTAATTAGCAGTTAGCATCTTTCGGCCGATGTGCTAATTAGCAGTTAGCACCGCGCGGCGGACGTGCTAATTAGCAGTTAGCGTCTTTTGGCGGGTGCACTAACTGCTGATTAGGCTAAGGACCACTGCTTGGCTTCAGTTACTTAATGTACCGGCTCACACCATGCGTTTTGGAATAGGGACAACTAAATTATCCTAAGATGTAACAAAAGTACACATTCAGTGATACTAAGTTATATGGTTGGCATATGCAGTGGGAACAGGCAGCAAAACAAGGGCAGGCGGCAACAGTGGGCAATGAGAGCAGGCGGAAAAGAGCGGGTGAAGAAGAGCCCGTGAACCACAATCGAGGGCGGGCGGTCATGAGAGCGGACCGGTGAGAGCAGACAACAGAGCGGGAGACGAGGGTGCAGGCACGAGGGCAGGCGATTCGCGAGCAAGCGATGAAAGCGGGCAGATGTCGGCAGGCGATGAGCGAACGAGGGCGAGGAGGAGGAGAGCGTCGGGACGCGTCCAAAGATGCGTCCCGCTGCTCTGCTTCGCCCTCTTGCAGCGCCGGGCCACGACCGGGGGGAGGAGAGCGACGGGACGCATTTTTGGACGCGTCTCGTCGCTCGTCTTCACGCTCTTGCAGCGCAGGAGGGCGGCGAGGAGGAGGAGAGCGTCGGGACGCGTCGTTGGACGCGTCCCGCTGCTCTGTTTCGCGCTCTTGCAGCGCCGGGCCACGACCGGGAGGAGGAGAGCGACGGGACGCATCTTTGGACGTGTCTCGTCGCTCGTCTTCACGCTCTTGCAGCGCAGGCAACGCCATTCACCGTGCGTACAGTTCGGTACACAGCAGAGCTACCGCATCGCAGCGTCCACGCGCGACCGGTACCCAAGTACGAGTCCGCAGACCATCACAAGCAGAACGCCGCTGTGCGGTCGCTCAAAGGCTGCCCGCGAATGTCATCACGGTCCACTATCCTAACAGGTGATGTCGTTGGGACTGTAATCGACCCCGTCTTCTTGCAGATTGCTCACGCGTCACTGTATGCGCTGCGGACACTATGAGCTTGACTCTAGATGCACGGCACGAACACACCCCCCTCACTTCGGGAGCGATGGCTTGCATCACACGGCCTTCTTGCCTATCTCCTCGTCGTCTGTCTGTGGGACCAAACTCAAGTTCATCATAAGGAAACGACCCACCTCCCCTCGACGCCGTCGATGTGGACTCCATTGGTCCTCGCCCCTCCCGGTGGCACATCGTCCGAGTGATCGCCGTTCTCGTGTTCGCGTCGACGTGTCATCAACACTAAGGGCGATGAGGGCGTCAGCAAGCCATCGTGAATAAGCTGAACGTATTAATGCGTGTAGCGCGGTACAGCGACATTAGTGAGGATTGTAAAGAGTCGCACTGTGGGACGTAAGGAGGACTACTGAGGAGGACAACTAGACCGGAAATGATATATAAGTACGCACTTTGCGCAAAGACGGTACAGTGGTAGCGCGAAGACAAAATGTGGTGCGACACTGGGGCTCGTCTACTCGTCAGCGCGGGCTTTCCCCTGGACAGAGATGGGGAGTTGCTGGGTGTGGTCGACTGTCAGGCAGGTGTCTTGAGCGGGCATGG
The DNA here is from genome assembly GCA_022592435.1 of Cerioporus squamosus. Taxonomy (NCBI): domain Eukaryota; kingdom Fungi; phylum Basidiomycota; class Agaricomycetes; order Polyporales; family Polyporaceae; genus Cerioporus; species Cerioporus squamosus. The sequence goes on along the minus strand of JABYQS010000226.1, from coordinate 38,470 downwards.
CTTGCTCTGCGAAACCGAGCAACTTCCCGGCGAAAAGACGAATCAGGAAAGTGTGATTCCCCAGCATCGACATCATGATGTGGTCGTGGACGTCGCGGAAGTCCCATCGCGCCGTGACCCGGTCGTACACCTCGACTCGAGCGAGGTTGTTGCCATCGAAGGCGCGCTGCGTCACCCATTTCTCCGCGAGGCTAAATTGGCCACTGGCGAAGCCGAACTCAAGGGACTTGTCGCAGGGCGAGAGGTCGTGCTAAGACGAGACACATATGAGTTCGAGTTCATAGTGCAGAGCAACGGGCGGAAAGCCAGATGCAGGAACATGGCGTGGGAGACACTATACAACTTACAGTTGGTCGCGCCGCCGTCGCGGGCAAGACGAAGCGAAAATGTCTGCTGATTTACTAGAAGACACATGGGAGTCAAACGACAAAGTGTCTGACTACGAGATCCATCTACTGTGTTGTGCATGGGTCGGGCGATGATGCAGGAGGAGCTGGTACAGATGATGCGGACACCGGGGGTACAGGAAGTCGCCCGTAGCGGCCGACGAAAGTACGCACATAAAAACTCACTGATGTCGACAGGATGCGACCATATGCGTCCATCTCGCAAGTCTTCACGGTCAGCGCTGCCTGTGCAAGACCATTAGGCGCGTCCGGCCAGCGAGCGAGCACGGATACGAACGCCGCGAGATATGGACGACACTCCTCCCAACCGATCTGTGGTGGCTCCTTCCAACGGAAGTCAGGCGCGGCTCGATCCTCTTCCGGAACGACATCGAGGCCCGATGTACCCGAGCCCCAGACCTCCGAAACGAGATGCTCCCGATGCCAACGCTCCACCTGCGACCATTGGGCCGTGCCCAGCACCAGCGCATCCAAGGCGAGCAGTTCGCAACGCCAATTTGTCTCGTAGGCGTCCCAAACAATGCGCCGCTGGGTCTCAATGTCAGACTCCACCGCGTGCAGGTGATGACAGTTTTGCCGAAAACAGGCCGGTCAGCGCTATCGTACGACGGCAGGGCATTGGCCTTCCCAAACAGGCGGCGGATGTTCTCTCGCACGGAATGGCGCACTTGCTCGCGAGCTACTCGCGCCTCCGGGGGAGTCTCGCCCGACTCGTTGATGCGGTAGTCACCCCAGAGGGCATCGCGCCACTCGGAGATTGCAAGGGGCCGGCCGTCGATCGTCCGATCAAAAAGGCGCATCCGGCAGAACGCACGGATGGAAACCCAGTGGTGCAGGTAGCGTATCCTCTTCTTGTCGGCTGGATACACTTCAAGCAGGTCGAGTAGCCAGGGTGGTGCGAAGTAGTATGTCACCGAGGACCGAGGTTGCTGCAGGTGACCGACGGTGGTAAGAGCTTGCACCCATGCAGGAGAGACAGCGACGAGGCTAGATGCATAGAACTGGCGTGAAGGAATTGGCGGAGGGCGCGAACTTGGACCACCAGAAGGCTCTACTGCTGCTCCCTGCGCTTGAGCAGCTTCGCGCTTCTTCATACGGGCTCGGGCGCGACGAGAGGGCTGGGCGAGCGGCGCAGACTTTGTGATGCGAGACGGGCCTGCAGGTTGCGTCGGCAGCTCATGCCCGAGGACCCTGGATGCGCGATCTTCCTGAAGAAAGAACACGGGAGTTGTGGGACCTAGCGACGAACTAAACTCTCCGACGAACACAGCGCCTTCGCGCAAACGTTTCGCCGGAGGCTGCCCGTTGGCGGCGGCGTCGAGAAGGGCCGGTAGTTGTGACTGACAGAGCTGTCGACGCACCAGCGCCTGCATGGCTCGGTTCCATTCCCCAGGCATGTTGAGCGCGCCTGACATGTCGCGCTTAGCGAGAAGGAGCCGAGGGTACACCGGCTGCTGTGAGAAGTCTGCAGGCAACGTCGTCGGCTCAACGACCTCGTAGACGGCCAACAGGGTTGTCAGGTCCTGCTGGAACCACACCGGGATACCGGCACGATGCAGGACCAACACCATATGCCCGTCGGAGGTATGAGCTCCAAGGACATCCCATGGGCGCGCGGAGACGTTGCGCACCTCGGAGACCACCGGCTGGATGTCCTGGAGCCACTTGATGAGTCCCCAGATCTCCAATGTGAGTCTTTGGACATGTGCCGCGAGCGAGATGGTGACCCCTCGGACAGCTGGGAGTCCGCGGAGCCTGTCGAGCGTGTGGCGGACGCAGACGATCAGGAACTCACCCTGCTTCCGCCACGGGCCTGACGATCCCAGCTCGTGGAATCGAGTGATGGCCTCCCGAACGGCGTCAGCGAGGAGATCTTCCAACTGAGACTCGAGGAAGCCGACGCCGAGGACACCACAATTCTTGACCTTCCAATCGCCCGGCTGTAGCGTGCGCCACAGGACTTTCGAAGCCGGTGCGTTCGGGGGCGCCACTCGGGGGATGCAGGCGATGTGGAAGCTCTGGCGGTCAAACTCTTGCGGCCAGCGAGAATACTCATGGTATCCCCAGCGTCCGTCGGCGTACGTCGTGATGTCGCCATGCGCTACCGCGAATTTAGGCACCCAGTCGGCGTTTGGAATAGTGAAGACCGACTTGTGGCTGAACCCGGGGGCTGCGACGATGCCTGTGTAAGCGTCCACCAAGCCAACGTGCGCTGCTAGGAGATCAGCTATACGTCGAGAATTGGAAAGAAACCAGCTCACCTTTGCCATGACGAGTCTTACGAAGAATCGCTTCGACAGGAGGAGAGGGTGGCCGAGCATCACCACTGCTATCGGACACAGGTGCGGCAGCCGCGGGGGAGGAGTCGGAGACCGGGGTAGAGGACGAAGGTAGCGACGACATGGCAGACATGCTGACGTTGTTCGCTGTTAGTTGCGAAATCAGCCTACGTCGACATGAAAGACTCACTTGTGAAGTTATCCTGAACGGGAACCTATCCTTCCACGGAGACTTGAGGATGAATGCTATTTTTGATCACATACCGGTCAGTGCAGGAAAAACGAAAAGCGTGTGCGATACCTACGAGGCGGTGACCAATCCGTCGTAGACTGATATCTGCAGCGAGAAATCGTCTTGCGGGAGTTCGGTCTTGCAACACGTCGGCTCAAGTGTGGAATATTGAGGTTGTGCGTCGAGTCGGAGGGAGCTTCTGTGGTCTCGAGGGTTATACCTCTTTCCAGCAGAAGGACGTCTATGTGCTTCGAGGAACGGGGATATCCCCGTTCAACTACCAGCAGACGTTGTCGGATAGGGGAGGGGAGAAGAGACAATGATCCTGAACATCGCAGTGAGCAGGGAAGTTGCGGAATCACTGGAGACGTCGTGCGTACCAAAGTGAACGCCGGATTCGCTGGCGATGCTAGAACTTGGAAGCTGGGGAGTTGCATGATCAGCTCAGGGGCCAGCTATCAACGCTAAGCGCCTGTATTAGGTAATACCCCATTATCACGGGCTTACATACGCTCAGAATGCGACGACCTTCCGGTTCTAGATCTCCACACATTTCCCCTGCACAGTGCAAGCTCCCCGCGACGGGCCACAGCGAGAAGTCAAGCGTGGTGGACCGTGGTGGCCAAAGAAGAACATGCGGCGGTGCCTCGGTGCGGGACCTGTCTCTCTTCTGTGTATCTACCTCGACGATATCCGTCTGCGGTTGTGCGTGGCTACTCCTGCGCACATGTACAAACGTGTCGACCCTCCGCCACATACTCTGGTCAATCTGACTGCGCGTGGCTACTCCCGTGTGCAGGCCAGCTCGCCCTGTCCGCCTCCTCGCCATGGAAGACCGCCCGAGTACTGCTCGTCATTATCGCGCACTCCACGACCACCCGCTCCGTGCAATTGAGCTTCATCGAGCTATTCCTCCACGCAGACTGCCGTGCCTGCAGTTGGGTTGACTTATTGCGACACGTTGCGCTGTATCGCCCGCGCATCCTGACACCTTGTCGATCTCGACCTGCATCGTATCGCCGGCCAACTGCTACTACTTGCTCGACCTCCTTGATCGTTTGTCGCAGTCCCGTCCGCATTCCTCACATCCACGCCGGCGGCCTTCTCTCAACCCTCCTGAAGACAGAAAGTGTGGCTGGCCACACTTGAAGTATTCGGGGCTGCTTTCTGGATGCTCGAGGCCGCCTTCTTCCTCTCTCAACATTTCGAAGAGAAGGGACAAATTGAGGTGCGTTATCTCCTGGACCCTCAGTATACAACACATACTGGGACGCTGAACGACTCAAACTCCTCTCGTGTAGTAGGTACTCGAAGTCCGTCGTTGTGCGGTTCATGATTCGAAAGAATGTCATGTAAGGCGAGAAAGAATGTGCAGCAAATAGGGAACTGTATGAGGAGAACGTAGCGGGCGTAGCAGGTGCGTGATAGTAGGACGAGCGTCGCCGGACGTCCTTCTTCCATGTACGCAACGTAGTTACAGGTTGCGTGTAAGCGCGGTGGTCCTGAATTGCAGTAACTCTTCCCGACTTACCGGTTTAGTAGTGCAGCCATCCAGCGTGCTGCCGATACAAATATGTTGGCGACGATGTCACGGACAAAGCCCACCCCTCTCTTTGCAAAATCGCTCTGATCACACCTTGTGTCTGCTCACAATTTGAAGGGAATCATAAGATTGTCCGGACCGTGTAAAGTAGAGGACTACCGTGACTGCAGTGTAACTTTAAGGGCGACAAGTACTCGGCCGGGAGAGCATCGATGCAGGCCTCACATACATACAGTAAAGAACTCTAACCTAAGACACTCTCCAAGAATTGTCGCACATGGACCGATCGTCCGACATTCCAGCAGACAGACACCAACAGAGTCCGCCGACAAACCCAGACCCACCGGGGTTCGCAAACCCGTTCGCCCAGTCCCACAAGCGACATGTACACGAGCGGTGGACAATCCACCAGGCTACGATGTACAGCGCGATGACCGCACCGAAGGTGCCGAGTAATCGACTTGTGGCGCGCATGACAAGGGTGCATGTTCGGGACGATGGTGGATTCCTCCGAACGGGATCGATGCTACGCACGCAGGCCAGCTGAGTCGGCGTACGAGTAAGTCATGATTTTGATCGGGACGGACGATGCGTACATACCTTGATTGCGGAGCACACACCAGAGTCCCGGAGACCGAGAGATGCTCCACCGACGACCGTGATGGTTGGCAACGGGGAAAATACGAAGGTAGTGAAGTTCAATCTAATGACTGAAGTGAAGAGGGACACCCACGCGGGCACCGGCTTGCCCAGGAAGATAACATTCGACGCAGAGAGGACATTGCCCTGTGCCACATCCCACCAAGCTGGCAACGCGTTTCGCAGGTCGGAACAAAATGCGGGGACATCAGGAAAACCTATACGTATCCTGGCACGGTGAGAGTATTCGGTGAGTGGAGGCGTATGTCCATCTTCCGTGGTACAAGATGCGAGTGGCATGACATCGAGCGTAGACGTGCGAGTTGGTGGTGAACCTCCGGCCCCGTTCGTCACGGCAAGTATGACGGGAGAGACGACAAGATCGCCCGGCCATAGGACTTCATCCGTGTCGTCGATCTCTAGGCCTGGGAGCATACCCGGCATGCGCGGACAGGGTGCGCCCGAGTCGGCGAGGTGTTTTTGGACGCGCGTGAAAGCTCCATCGTTGTCCGTGAGTAAGGACGTGCCAGTCTGGGAGTTCAATAGGGCTGCGATGTCGGCTACAACGTAGGCAATCAGATGAATACACTGAGGGATAAGGCGTCGAGCGATGCCTACCATTCTTTTCCCTGACTTCCTCTTGCCACTGCTGCGTCGTCTCTTCGAGTTGGAACTGGAGGTTGATAGCGTTCACAGAAGCCGTCTCATACTGTGCAGTCATTTCGGCAAGATGCGAATCCAGTAGATCACAGCGTCCGCGAAGCGCTTCCCTCTCGGAAGATAGGTCGGCCTGTATGCAGGCCGAAGGAACGAGATGCAGTGATTGGATGAAAGACGATTTAAGAGGACTCACGATATTATTCTCCAGGAAATTCACTTCGCCCCTGAGTCTCTCCAACTCCGCGCCGATACACTGACTCCGGGAATCCAGTGCGCGACGCAATTGCTCACCTTCAGCTTCAGCGTCCTTGAGGAGTTGTGATGTGCGTTCCTGTCTCTCGTTGGGCACGGCGCCGTATCCATGTGATATCGTGACTCACTTTATCGGCTTGCAGCATTGCGAACTTGGCCTCGAGAGAATGGCATTTAGCAGCATGTTCTTTGACTGTATGTGCAAGCGAAGTTGACATGTCTTCCAGCGTATCCTCACGTGCTGCAAGGGAGCGTCCAAGGGAAGCCTGCCATTGCGAGCTAAGACATTGTACTCAGCACCATGGCGAACGACGCACTACTTGTTCTTTCGCACGACCAAGCTCTCCTCGAACGCAGCGCTGGGTTTCTCTCTCAACCGACAAGTCGTTCTCTAAAATTGCTATTCTTTCGTGAGCACTATTGCGTTCGGCCTTGAGAATGATAACGTGTCGTTCCGCAACGAGGAGGCCACAAAGGAGGCATGTACGGGTTTGCGCATTGGTGAAATGACACTCATGTCCACATGGAGCATAAGCTTGACAGTAAATTGAGACAGGATGGAAAGACGGACATAAGAAAAGCTTACCGTTCGAGGGAGCGTCGCTGCGTGCTTCTAAAGATTCGCTCGATTGCTGGATCGGGTTACAGCACGGCGTGAATTTGGTCGACCTGAATACTCACAAACGTAACTCCATCTCTCTCCGCGATGTCCTTTGCACATCGAGAGACAGAATTGTAGACAGTAGTCATGGAGGCAAGCGTGGGGGATGAGTGGGGATAAGACGCTGTGTGCCAGGGCACCGCTGAAGGGTATGCAGGGATCCGAGACCACGGACATGAGGACGGTAACGCATTGTGTTGAGCGCGTGGTGGTCGCGGCGTCCTCGAGGATGGCGAGGGCGAGCTGGCCTGCACGCGGGAGTAGCCACGCGCAGTCAAAATGACCAGAGTGTGGCGAAGGGTCGACACGTATGTGCGCGGGAGTAGCCACGCACAACCGCAGACGGATGTCGTCGAGGTACTTAGATACACGGAAGTCGCGCGCGAGGAAGACAAGTCCCGCACCGAGGCGCCCTTGGCGTCTTAGACGCCAAGGGGACACAGCGACTGCATAACACGGCCAAACAACGCGAAGTGTCCGAGTCTGACCTCCACTAGTACTGTGGCACGGCAGCCGTCTCCTGCTATTTCGCTCTCTGGGTTGTGCGTGGCTACTCCCTCGCATAAACCGAAGCTCGCTGGTTCCTCTCTAGCTACAGGGATTGTGCGGAACTACTCTCTCGCACAAGCCTCGCCTTCGCGCCCGCGTAAGTATCTCGACTCCGCCTCCTCCCGACCTCCTCCCGACCCTTCAGCTTCTCTCTGCCCTCGCTCTCCCTGTCTAACGTTTGTGCGGGGCTACTCCCTCGCACAGACGTAGGTCCAGCGGTCGTTCGTAATCACATACACGCCGCCGCACCCTCGCCCGCGCACGCCTCCTTGCCCGTTGATACGCACCGGTCTCGCTCTCGGCTCTCGCTGTAAGTGAACACACACATATGACTCTGTCATCGCTGCAATACTAATCGTCATTCCACAGCCACCTCCACGAATCCTCTCCCTCGCCGCCATGAGTCCTACCGTCGCCTTGCCTAACCCGCCCTCCGTGAGTCTGCCACGAACCCGCAGGTATCCCGTACACCGCCAAACTGACAGCTTCGCTCCAGCCCACTCCAGACGTCGCGGAGGCGATCCGCGATAGAGCATCCTCGTGGTAGAGCGTAACTGTGTCAGAAGTGCCAAACACTCTTCATGAGGGTCTCAGGCTCCGCCGCAGACGCATTCATACCTTGACACCAGTTCCCGAGGCTGCAACAGCGTCAGCACCGCCATTCAATTGAGAGTAGACATCACACTCCTACGAGGCCGCGGCATTTGTGCTAGTAGCCACGCCCGCATCCGCTTCGTCCTGGACTATGAAGAGAGCATCAGCATCGCACTTGGACGTACAGAACATGGGACACATACTTCTTCTGCTCGTCGTGATCGATTGGGCCTCCTGCGGTGGGTGAAGACGACATGTGTGACGGGAAGTGCCTCGGGGGAAGGAGGCGCGAGGAATATAGGAGGGCCGTCAGACGGGCCAGCTAGCACCGTGGACAGCGCGGGAAGCGGTCCCGCAGCGGCGTCAATGAGGTCACCGATGGAGATCGCGTAGCGAGGTGTGATCGGCATGCCGAGCGCAAGCTTCACAGGAGCCCTAGTGTGCGTGTTCACGAGATGCTGACGAGATTTTAGGGCATTCACGATGCGGGCACGCGGCAGGAGACTCACGGTCAGCAGTCGATAGAGGAGAATTTGTTGAGGAGCCAATCAATAGATCACCCAAGTGGCCGAACTTCGTTATGCGCTGTGACAGGGCTAAACACCAATGAGCAGTCTGCACAACACTTCGTATGCAAGACTTACAATATGTACTACCCCTGGTTCTCCTCCGGGTTCAACTCTCCAAGGACCACCCATTCAATGCGATCTTTCCGCTCTTGCGCGCCATGACCTCGAGAACCTCCTAGAGGAGAGGATGGCGGGAGGCGGGGGAAGCTTCTTTCGAAGAGTAAACCATACTGAGACAGTAGAAAGGCATAGCTTGGTGAGAGACGCACAGTGAATAACGGCGAAGGTACGTACTCGACGAAGGGAGTGCGATGAGTGTGTGCATATATATGCAGGAAAGAGGGCTGCTGAGCTCGAACGCAAAGTCTTCGTCGATGATGTTCCGCTGGAACGAGTCGTGAGAATTGTTGACGTATAATTAGAGTGAAGCAGAACTGAGCAGATCAATTTACATCATTAAAAGCACGAGTGCGAGACAACGCTATGACTACAGACACGCAACCGATGCAAGGAATGTGGCGTGTTTGAGCTTCAAACGTCGACGAGAACATTTATGCGAGCCGGGGGAACGGGAAGACGACCATACTTCGCGACAAAAGTGCTGACATAAAAGTCTACAGCGGCCGCTACGACACGCGTATACTCACCACCATGGAATGCCTCAAGGTCTCTAACCGCATGCCGCACTGCCTGGGGACAGCCAGGCCAGCCGCTCAAAACCTCCACAAAAGCTTGCATGTAAGGCCGGCACTCTTCCCAACCGACATCTGGAGGCAAACACCACTCGCAAGCCGAGAGATGCCCCTCATCGGGCATGACGTCCAACCCAGAGGTGCCTTCGCCCCAGACGCGTGACGCCATATATTCGCGCGCCCACCGCTGAGCCTCGGACCATCCGTGCGAATTCAGCATCAGAGCGTCCAAGGCCAGGAGCTCACAACGCCAATTAGTTTCGTACGCGTCGTAGACAAGGCATCGACGGAGCCACTGGTTGTGTCGGGCATCGCTCTCCGTAACGACGACCTTACCATACGTGGGTGTGGCGGACGCGTTATAAGACGGAAGGGAGGCGGTGGTACCGAACAATTGGCGCAGTGCGAGCTTGAGTTCGCGGCGTTGCTTGCCTCGACCACCTGCAGGAGGAGCGGCGGGTTCGGTTCCACCATCATCATCAACCGCGTAATCTCCCCACAGAGCATGCCTCCATTCCGAAACAGTCAACGGCCGACCCTGAATGGAGCCGTCGAAGAGGCGGGTCCTGCAGAACGTTCGAATCGCCACCCACTGGTGGAGGTAGCGCGCGGTTTTCCCAGCATTGCAGTCGAGTCCACTCAAAGAGTCTAGTAGCCAGGGCGGGGCGAAGTAGTACTTGACGGACGCCCTCGGCTGCGGCAAAGAACCCGCACGCACCAACGCAGTCTCCCAGATGTCGTTGAGGGTGATGCTCTGAGAACGGTAGAACCGACGAGAAGGATTGATAAGCGGACTCGGGCTCGAAGTGGAAGGGCCTGCTTCCGCCCTTTTCGCTGCTCGAGCCTTGGCGCGGCGGGACTGGTGGTCACCCGGACGAGACGTGGGGGGCAACGGTGCAGGTGGGAGATGGTGTCCAAGCGTCTTGACGTCTCGACGGTTCTTCACCACGAATGCGGGAGTCGCTGGTCCGATGGAGGAGCTGTCTTGACCCAGAAACACCGCACCCTCTCGTAGTCGCTTGGCTGGCGGGAGCGTTCCATCTGCTTCGGCCTCCAGCAACGCAGGCAAGCCTGCTCCACATAGCTGACGTCTCACCACATCACCCATGGCACGCTCCCACTCGCCAGGCATATTGAGCGCTCCAGAAAGATCGCGCTTGGCCAAGACCAGTCGCGGAACACATGGGACGCGCGAGAAATCAGGTGGCACGTCCACCGCCTCGACCACTTTGTACACCTCGACCTGCTCCCTCGCGTGTTGCTCGAACCACACAGGGATCCCGGCCCTGTATAGCATGTCCGCTTCGCTGGCGTCAGACGTGTGCGCACCGATGATCTCCAGGATATCCCTGCAGCAAAACTCCTTCGTCGCAACGCGATCCATGACAACAGTCAGCCATTCGACCATGCCATAAAGCTCGAGGGTGAGTCGTTGCACATGAGCAGCGAGGGCGATGACCATGTTGGGAGGCGCAGGGATGTAGCGCAGCCGATCCATGACGTGACTTAGACAAACGACGAGGAAGTCGCCGATCTTGTCCCACCCAGTCCCACTCCGCCGGCACTTCGTATAACGAGAGATGGCATTCAACCCCTCGCTGATCAGCTCGCTATGCAGGATCACCTCGAGGAACCCGACGTTGGTGATGCCACAATTGTCCACTTGCCAGTCGGACGGTCGCAGTGTACGCCAGCACACGGGGCCAGGACCTGACGTACGAGGCTTCGCGGGGATGCAATGGACGTGGAAGATGTCGCGCGAAAACGCCTGCGGCCATCTAGAGTATTCGTGGATGCCCCATCGCCCATCGGTGTAGGTCGTGATCTCGCTGTGGGCGATGGCGAACTTCGGTACCCACGTCATGTTCGGCGTCGTGATAATGGACGTGGCGGCAAACCCGCGGGCAGCGACGATCCCTGACCACGCCCGAACGGTGCCAGGTTCGGCTGTTGCACGGTCAGTGAGCTGTAATATCGCGCAAAGATTACCACTACTCACCTCGACCCTGTTTGGTTACCTTCACGGCACAAGGCGCGGTGCGAGGTCGAGCCTCACTGCTTCCGGAAGCCCCATCAGTGAGAACTTCGGCAGGCGAGCACGAGAACGGACTATTCAACATGAACGGGTTCGTCGATGTTCGTGACGGAGTCTCCTGCGATAGAGTCTCTTGCGGCACGTCATCGAGGCTGAAGGAGAGCGGACTGTTGCGCCGAGACACGGTCTCCGAAGGCTGCCCTGGACTCTCATGCCACAGGTTATCGAAGTCAACGTCAGGCGTCGAGATGCGCTCGGATGCGTCATCGTCGATCCGAAACAGCGGCGTGGTCTCCGGCGGGATGGGAGACGAGGTATGATACAGGACTGCGAATGGTCAGTAACGTGCGCGATCCTACGCCGAAGATGCACGTACGAGGTCGATCCGTGGTCGCTTGCATATTTGGAATTGGGGGATATAGCAGGGACGGAGCGGAGTTCGGGGTGGAAAACTAGACGAACGGACCGGCGTGGAAGAGTCCGAGTAGAGGGGGATGGCTTCCGAGGTCTGCGAGATACTTCTCGTTCCAAAAGAGCCAAACGTCTATGATGCTTAGAGAAGGGCGTGTACCCAATCTCGCCTGCAGACGTTGAGGGAGGGCAGGGCAGGGCAGGCAAAGGGGAACACTTGCTGGAGTCTTCATACACCAGGTTGACAACAGGCACAGTACACAGAAAACCACTTACCGACCACTGCAATTGATGCCTTGAGAGAACGCGCTTTTAGCAGAGAGCGCGCAAAGGGGGTGGAGGGGATGCGTGTATGCAGGAGGAGAAGAGTAAAATTCGGTCGCCCAGTTACAGCTACCATACAGACAGGAGTGACCTATAGCTATAGGGTCCGGGACTGTCCGGGAGCCCGACAGAGCGCGTGGGAATGTTGATGTTACATAACGCGAGCGTTTAGACCCACGGTGTCAGGGTCTGCGCAATATTGGGTACTTCGCCTTGTCTTGCGACTGCGACTACTGTATCCGCCCCTCCGACAGCTCCTGCCACCCTGTTCTCTATCTGCGTACTCGCCCACCCACAACTCAGCAATGCCTTCGTCTACGCCCAAGGCATAGTGGCTCGTCTTATATAACGCACATGATATTGACCTCTTACTACAGGTCACGGAGCGATCGCGACACAACCATCTTCCCTCTTCCTACGGCTCCAAGCGTTCTCTATATATGCACTCCTCGCCGAGTACTAACACAGCAATGTCTTCGCACACATCCAAGGTATAGTGGCCAGTCTTGCGACTTGTGCGTACGCATGATGTTGACCGTAGTATACCAGGTCATGAAGCCATCGCGACACCAACCCTACCACCGTCCCACCAAGGAACAGTCACGCAACATTCTCTTGTGCACTCAGCAGTCGGGCTCTGCATTCCGCATGTCGCCTCGTTCGCCGCCGCCGCCGCCATCGACATCTTCCCCCACTCACTCCACCACCCGTACGATGCGCGACGTGTACCTATCACACATTCGCAAGCAGTTCCCTCGATTCGAACCACGTCATGACTACGATATCCTGTCGCTCGGGGACGGTCGCTACCAAGGCTCTGAGGATGGCATATACTCCTGGTTGGATCAGGAGTTGGCGCTGCAAGTCGCGCTGTTGGGCGATGCCAGACCAGCCATAGAGGGCGCCAGACGTGCCCTCAGCGTTGAAGGTGTTGTAACTGGGGTGAGTCATGTCTAAGTAGCTTGGATCCTCCCACTAACATTCACCTAGTTGAAGCCTGCTCCTGGCGACCCCAATGTCTTCATCCGCCCCATTCCCCATAGCCGTTATGCAATACGTCTCTTCCCTGGCGCTCGTGTTATGAGGGAATACTGCTTAGATTTCGTCACGACTACCACCGGACAGCCCGTCAACTCACCGTTCGAGTTCGAGTTGTGGTCCGTAGGCACGTCTTCCAGCCGGCATATAGGCGGCTCCGTTCGTCTGCGCTCGCTGGAGAGCTGCTGGGGCTACTCGTCTCGCGACATTCTACCCGGGGAGGAAAAGTTTGTGCTCACGGATGGTATGGTGTGCCTGCTGAAGCGTCCTGGGCACAAACCCGTACGGTTCAGGGTTCCGACGCGCCTCGATCACTCCGACAGGTCTGACGTGGATGAATTAGATCTTCCTCGTGTTGTTGCATAGCTGTGCTCTGTCTCTCTGTATAACCATCTCAACGTCGTTCGTGCTCATTTGCCTGTCCCCAAACATGTATCTTTATCTGTGAATTTATTCAATATTGTTCCCGCCATACTCCTGGATGTTGTGATGGGCGCGACGTCGGACACCAGATGAAGCGGATGGACGAGGATAGAGAGGAGAGGGCGCCGGACACTGGCATCAATTACGCGAGGATACAAACCAAGACGAGAGCGGTTTCAAGGGAGTGGGAGGTGAGGAAAACGTTTCTCGGCGTCTAACGTTCGTAGCGCCGCGCCAGCTCCCATAGCACAACGTAGTCACTGTAGCACTGCTACCGCTCCTCCTCCTCCTCCTCCTCCTCATGCATAGTCTGGGGGTCAGGGATGTAGCACCATGTAGCTATAGGCTTCAAGACGTAGACGTAGTACGCGCTAAATGCATACGGTACGCCACCTTCAAGCGTCACGGTGACGACTCCTTGTCCCCTCGTCCAGTACGGGTTTCGGGGCAACTTCAAGACGTCGAGGAGGCTTCATGGTGCGGTCTGTGGATTGTCTATAGCACAAACAAAGTTAGCGACATTCTCGGGCAAAGGAAAGATGCGGTGAACAGTACCTTGCTCAAGATTGTCGGCATCGTGTCCTATCTCACGTCCTTAGGAGTCTCGCCCATCGAACATCTCGAGAAAGCGGCAAACAGGTGAGGGCACACTCACGGAGGACAATCCAGGTGACGAGGAAGGTATGCTTGAACACTGGGAAGGAATTGAGGGAAGGGAGGTGTACCGTACCGGACTGAGCGTGGGTGGCTCCGCTCGCCCTCGGAGTCGTCGGACGGTATTCGTCTGGTGCGGCGTATGGGTCGTCACAGACTTCCGGGACAGAAGCAGCATGCTGCCGGAGTGCGCATGTTGTGGCATGGTGTCAGAAGATTAGGTATTGGTCACGGAGGCATACCACGTCGAGATGGGAGCGGAACCTGAAACTGAGGGCGGCGCATCGTGCAGCAACCTCAGAGACCCTTAGGAGTGAGCGCTCCCTCTGTATCACTCTGCGACGTCGGAACAACTTCTGGTTGTGGTCATTTCCCGGTGTGCACGCCGTGTGGTCTTCGCCTGGCCGTCGAAGAACTGAGCTCGGAATCGGAGCTACCCCCCGCAAGCGGCCACTTCAGCTCTCGCTCGTATCTCTGCGAGGTCGGCACAACTTGGGCAATGTGTCTGATCGGGGTTTGTACCGCTAGCGGGGGTTGCGATCGCGCGTCGGGAAGTTGCAATAGTATTAGTTGTGTCGGAGATGAGCTAACCCACTTCGGCGTTTCCTCGGCATCCATTCCCGGAGTCTTGAGTGCACGAAGCTCAGACTTGTGTGGCAGATGAGGAGGAACGGAGGGGGGACAGTCGGAGGAAGCGTTGCAGACGCGAGGTAGGCTTGAGGTAGGCTTGAGGTAGGCTTGCTGTGCGAGATGAGAGGGCGGAGATATCCACTCGTGGATTTGTGTGTAGTAGTGCAGCTTGTGAGCGTAGGGTGTGCAGCTCAGTGGAGGGGGTTGCCTAGAGCACAGAGGTACCACATATACCATGGCATTATCGACCTCCTCTCGCCATCGAGCTGCTCGTTAGATCCTACTAGTCGTGGAACGGAAAACTCACACAGGCTGCGAGCCGGGAGAGAGCAATCAAGTAGGTGAATAACTGAACAACAGACTAGCAGGAGACCGCAACAAGGACAAGGCTTAGTGGGAGCAACGAGTACTTATAAGTTATCAGGTGGGCGGTGATCACGATAGTGGTGGTGGGTGAGTCCGGACGACCCAAAGCTTCGCACTTGGTCATTGCAGCCTGAGTCACCAGGATGCAGGTCCAAGCACTAAGATTCACGGAAACTTGACATAGTACTTATCCTCTCATGGACGATTTTATCCACAAGACATGCTCTGCTCTGCGCGGATGCCATTATCGACTTTCTTCAAACGGCGGGCATGAAGCTTATAGTCGGCGGACACGAAGCCGCCGGACGCCGGACGCAATAGCTAAGTCCTCCGGACATAGGGCCTGCCGGCGCCGAACCAATAGGTCATATCGGACAGACTAAATAGCGATATGATTTGGCAGATGAGCGATCCTAGCGGACATCATACCCTCTTGCCTACTTAATTCGCATTCAGTAAGCGCCCATATAAGCGCAGTGCAGTCCACTGTCCAGTACGAGATGCATATGCAAGACGAGATATGAGAGACGGGGAATGGAACACATGGTTGGAAGGGGCTAGGTAGCGATAGCTGTGATTTGGTACACATGCGAAGTAAGTCCTTCGCTTGCTGCGCGGCATGAGTGCCCGGGGGGCAGCCACGCGTAGACGAGGCAATCAGGAAGGAGGGGCGCGCAGACGCGACGACGTTGGGAACATACAGAGGTAAGCACTGAATACGAGAGGCCGTCCGAGAACCAATTAGTGGCCATGGCGTGGCCGTTACAGATGTGCCAATCAGTCCCATTCTACATTTTCGATAACACCCTCTGCCGTACGAAAATTTTGCACTTGAGTGCAGAAGGAGAGCGTCGTGAATGCCATGTGGCTGCCTAGGTCTTTCGGTAGGATGGGAGGTGGAGGACCATGACCTTCGCGAGGTGCGTGCTTGTGGTAGTGGAGTATTCCGTCTCCAACTCCGTTGAGGCGGACACTGACTCGGTGATGCCAAGGAACAGGCTTGGCCATGACCAAGTTCCCACAAACGATGTAGAATGCGTTTGGACCGTGATTGATCTGGTTGGCATTCGGGAGATTCGGAGGGGCTCCGTGGACGTTCATGTGCGCCGGACCCTGATCGTTGACTGTAACTGACACCAGAGACCCGGCGTGGAAACCCCATTGCTGAGGCAACACGCCCTGTGCGGGGCAATCGCCGACTTGGACCACAATGACGGAGATGCCGTAGGTGACACATACGTGCGCGATGCGATGCACTTGCCCGATTACAGTCCAGACATACTCCCAAAATATGTCGGCTGCGATCTGATTCCTGAAGAGGGAGCTGTTCGATCCGACGAACTTAGGCCTAGCCATGGCGACTGGGGAGAGGAGAACAACTCGAGCGTGAGATGCTGTAGGGGCAAAAAATGAAGAAAAAATGCGTACTTGTTCAGGCTTCGTTTCGCGTGCCAACTCGGAGATGAAGGGAGCACGCAGAGTCTGTCTGAGATGGGGCACGATTAGTCGGATTATGCTGTGGAAATGAAGGACTCGGATTCACATACTATCTGACGAGTTGTTGTACTTGAATCCTGACGGTGACACAGACCCGGCGGAGTTTATATAGGTCTGCACGAGACGCGTGTTGGCTCATTATCAACTTCACACTAACGCCCCTTGTGTTTGCCCAAAAGGCGTGCACAAGTCCTGATAGATTGTCGTTCTTGGCCCGTCACGATTCGGAATAAGCCTATGTATTTGCTTTATAATACTGCCCTTGCATGGCACGCCCTCTCCCATCTTTTCACAACAAAGTAGTACTACTACCTTTGTGAGAAGGGAAGGCGCAGGAAATCATCCAGGAACTATCACGCGTTCCGGTGTGCGAAGGGTGCTCGTCCGATGCGCTCAGCCATGTTTCGAGCGACAAAGAGATCGATTTCTCTTTGAGCGAACATGTAGAAAGCAACGGTCACCTTGTGCACGTGGGAGGCTTCTCATCCCGCTGCTTAGTCTGCGAACCTCTATTCTGGTTCTCGCCCCAACCCGAGGTCCCAATTGGCACCGATATGCATTCTTCGAGAACGTCGAAAGCGTACAAAGGACCAGACAATAAAATGAGGAGGAGGAGATTGCAGCTCGTCTCGGTGACGCCTCTCTTGGCATACCGACCTCTGGCCTAGCATGAGTCCCGCGACTAACACGCGACGCGAGCGCGGCGTTCACAGCCTCTTTGCAGCGCAATCGTCCGAGGTGCGTACGCATCGGGTTTTTGTTTTATGCTCTCGTGCCGCACGAAGACGATTGCCTGACGTGATCTATAGATTCCTTTGAAGAGGGATTCACCGGACGGGCCTGCCGATGGCATGCATCGTGTCACCACGAAGCATCAACGGACGCTTTCCCCCACAGCGACTAGCACCCCTGGTCTCTCCACCACCGCGGCCGCCACCTTATCCACGGTACCTCCTGCCGCTGACGCTGCCGCTGACGCTGCCGCCGCGTCGGTACCCGTTCCCGCGGTCGCCGCATCTCGGATCGCAACCTCTGCGACCACAGTTACATCTGTCCCCGCCGAGCTAGGTATGGCCGGCAGAACGCCCTTCACCATCGCTACCCTTCCTGCCGGTGCCAGTGCATCTGTCCGTGCTGCCCTGCATGAATTCTATACCCAACTTGTCCGTACTCACTACCCGGATTACGAAGTCAAGAACGACCATGATCTCTTCGCGCTCGGCGCTGGCCTAGCCATGGCCGCACAAGGACCCCCAATCACCGTTACATTGCCGGCTGCTGCTCGCAGTACTATTTCTCCCGCCGGCGCCCGCGCAGCGCGGACCACGCGTGCGATCTACGAGGAGCTCGTCCGCACTCGGTACCCCAACTACGCCCCAACAAACGACTTCCAGCTCTTCGCACTGGGTTCAGACGACTTCAGTCATGTCCACCCAGACCAGTTGTCAGCGCATCTGGCTCAGGAATGGTCTCGCTTCGTCACGTTGCAAGGGCACAATCCTGACGTAGCCATGAAGGTTATCAACGAACTCTTGGAGGAACCGGCCGAAGTCACTGGCGTGAGTGGTGCAAATGCGTACTACAATCTTCGTCGCTAACTCGCCGCTTCTTCCAGGTGAAACCGCTCCCTGGAGATCCAGACGTTATCATCATCCCCATCCCGGGGAGCCCATACTCGCTTCGGATCTGGCCCGGATCGCTGACTCGCCGAGAGTATTGTCTCGACTACGTATACTCCGACGACACGAACAGGTCGCTCAATAGGCCGAAAGGATACGACCTTGCAGCCCATGTTCCCATGGGTTCGCTCCCTTGGCTAGCACTGGGTGCGCAAGAGTTGCACTCCCTTGAGTATAACTTTGGGATTATCCCCGAGCACATTGGAGACGGTCAGGAGAAGTACGTCTTGAGAGATGGGCTGGTATGTGTATTGACGTACACAGAGAAGGGTCATGAGGGTGAGGAGGTGCGGTTCGAAGTCCCCGTTCGTCCGAATCCCGGTTGAGATGCCACCTATTAAGTAGTCACCATGAGTCCGAATCGTTGAATGTCCCGCGTTACTGTAATTGCATACTGAAAGTCCTGGAGATAGCAATGTGTTCCTTCTCTTCGAAACGTTCGAAAATGGAGGGGGGCTCGGAGCAGCCCCGAGTGCGGCCGCGAACCTGGCGAGGAGGCCAAGCAAGCGGCAGCAGGAGGAGGCTCGTGAAGAGCGCGCGCCGCATCATAGTCCTGGTCCTGCGCTGAGGATGGAGCGGAGTCCGACGCGGCGGACGGGGTGCGAAGGATGTACGCGGATCTCGTCCGCCTAAGGCGGCGACCCCGATCAGAGCTAACTGGATAGCGAACGACGCGTCTACGCTTGAATTCGATCTCGAAGTCCCATCTAGATCTTGAGGGCATCGACGGCAGTGAATGTGCGGTATTGAAGGGAATACATAACATCATTGCTGAGTTCCCCTCGTGATCCCGCTAGACGTGATTCCGGTGGACGATGCCCAGTATCACCGCGGCCATCTCTGCAGCCTGTCCGCCTCGCGCCGGGCCAATCATGTTCCCCTACGCTACGACCAAGCAGGAGTGACTTCATGAATCGCCTAGTATGATCGTCTTTTGGAGATTAACTACCAAAGTCATCATTACCGCGTCAGCCACGTCAAACACCTGTGCAGATAGAGAACTAACCTGCGTATGGACTGATAGACTAGTGGGCTCGGACGCCAGGCCGGTATGTGACAGAGAGCCGACAATAGCGTATACCCAAATGCCGCCTTTGCCGAGGCAGACAGAGCCATTGCATGTCACTAGGGCTGGCGTCTTCGTGTTGTAGGACTCCATACGCGCCGCGCGAGGGTGAAGTCGCTGCGAGGGATGGATCGCCGTGGCCTGTGATCGCGTAGACTGTGCGCACGTCAGTCTGCATGGAGGAGTAGCTCCGTGTAGCCCGTTTGCGTGCAGTCGTTGTCGTTGTACTTGAAGATGTCCAGCGGCGCTGGCTTGAGGTGAGAGTCGGTCGCCCATGTGAGGAGGGACTAGTAGGGCATTAGCCTGAGAGCTGACCTGCACGCGGGAGTAGCCACGCGCAGTCCGGATAGCACAGAGGGGGTCGTCGAGAGATCTAGAGTCGACGCAATTGTGCGAGGGAGTAGCCACGCACAAATGCAGATGGATGTCGTCGAGGTAGGTCGCGGAAGGTAGAACCTGAGAGACTTGAGGCCAGCAGGAGAAGTCTCGGAACTCGGCCAGCAGCGCCCGGGACGGGGAAGTGGGACCGGCACAGCCACTCCACGTGTATGCACAACATGGTCAACCAACGCGAGACATCAGGAGAAATCTCGTCTGAGTAGTCTCCTCGAGACCTAGCCTCCCCTGTGCCGCCTTCCGCTGTTCCGCTTCCGCTTTCTGGTTGGTGCGGGGCTACTCCCTCGCACAAACTGTGCCGAACATCCCTGCGTCCTAGCTTCTGGTATTGTGCGGGGCGACGCAAGCGCGATTCGTCCAAGGCCACACCTCATAACATAGATACCTTCCCCTTCGTCCCGGATCGTCTTGGAGACACGGTCATCAAGATTCAACTCGCAGTCCTGCAGGACGCCGTGGTCTCGTACCCAGACTATGTACGGGATGAGGTCGCACCCCACCACCGCTGGAGGTCTCTATTAAAACTGCTCCAGACGTTCAGGTAGGTGCGGTGGTGGGGTGCGACCTCATCCCGTACATAGTCTGGGTACGAGACGAAGGACGCCGCTGACTCGCAGGCCAAGCCGACGGCTTCCTGAGCCTCGTGTGAGCATGTTTCCTGATGCCTCCTCATTTTGTTCTGATGTGCAGATTGTGATGCATCCCGCTTAACGGACGGTGGCACAAGGCGATGAGCTCCCAGCAAACGGCAGGGCTGTCCCCGCTTCAAGCATGCGACAGCTCGAGGTAAACACGCCGTTCGTGGATGCATTTTGTCCCGTTTCAGAGAGAAAGCGTCCGATCGAAAACCGGCGGCAAGTCGGCTGGAGCCTCACTAGGGCTGCTCAATTCTGGTCGGTCGGTCGGTCGGTCGCTGGTCGCTGGTCGCTGGTCGCAGAACGCAGAACGCATTGATGAAGCCTGTAGCTGACCCAAGCGAGACTCAAGTAGGAAGGAGGCGACGTCAGCGGTCTCGCCCATGTCTCCCATCACCTCTGGAGCGCTCACGCAGCGACCGACCCGACCAGAATTGAGCAGCCCTACTTTGCGCGCTGTTTTGTCGGTTGTTGGCATGCCTTTTGGCCTGTCAAAACACTGGGATCCCTGCCGTGTCATCTTCTTGGGCACGCCGCTGCCTGCGCAAGTATTCATATTTACTTTGGTAGTCAGCCTTCATTTTACTGCTCGCACAGTACGTGGCTGACCGTCATGGTCATCGGCGTAGCAGTATTCATACTGGTCTCCAGGACTCTAGTCGTGCGTTATTAAAAGTCAAAGTATGTATGTTACTATGTACCGTTCGTCCGAGTCAGATATCGCTTACTAGTAAGTACTCCACCTCAGCCTCCCTACGTGCGCATGCGCATCACGTCTGCTAAGAGAAACCTTCCGTTATCCCGATCGTGCTTTCTCTCCATGCGTTGCGTCGGTCGCTTTCTCGTCGCCTTTGCTTATGCGATAGGGCCAATGGGTTTACGAACTTCGTTAGGCCCGAGTCCTTCGGCGGTCTCCGTTGGTCAGCAAGGGTGCTGGATGTGCGATAACCCTTGAACGGTGTCTTAGGATAGACCACTGTATTGTTGGTCTCCGTAGTCCTTAAGTACTGTTGCCGTCCAAGAGTCTCGCGCTTACGTGAGATAGCGTTGAATATAGTTGCACGATCTCAGTAAATCTCGATCGTTATCCGGCCTCGCGTTGTCCGTCCCCCTGGCATCCGCCTCCTGTCCATCCTAAACTCTCAGTGAGTACTTGTGCGCGGCGCTGTGTAGCTTCTATCGCCTATGTCCAGGGAATACGCTGAACTTGGCCGCTTGTCCGGAGGTCATACCGACGTAGTGACCGCAATATCGTTCAGTCCTCGGGCAACATACCTTGCAACAGCAGCCACAGACAACAGGATCTGCATCTGGGAGGTCTCCAGCCGCAAGCTTCTTCATGAGTACTCCGGAAGTAATTACGCTCTATGCCTCACCTGGATGCCTGCGCGAGAGAATCACTTGCTATGTGGCATGTCAGATGGATATGTGATCTCACTATCCTTTTCGCTGGTAAGCTGCACGGCTGAATATGTAATCATGTTTGGTCTAATTGTCACAGAAAAACATACGCGCTCGAGGTCTCGTCCTTCATTCATCTGCGATAGAAGCCATTGCCGTGACCGGAGTCCGCGTAGCTTCTGGATCGCGTCGTGAGGTGCGAGTCTGGGATTGGAAAGCAGAAGGTAAAGGTATTCAAGTTACTCCTTGCCACATTTACGAAGCTCACCGAAGACAAGGGTCATGGATACTCCATCACGAGATTGAGGAACCGCCGACGACTTCGCAGGAGGAAGAAGTATCTATCGCATACCTCCAGTGGACTACCATCCGACCCGTACGGCTCGTGGTTGTCTATGTCGAACACGGCCTGAGGTATGATGTGTCACTCATTACTCTGCTGAATGTTGACCACATGCTATCGCACAGAATCTTCCATGCAAGGACCTGGAAGTGCCTCCTCGCTCGACTAGATGACAAACCAGTGTGAGTCCCACAACAAATCTGGCGCTGTGCAATCTACCAATGTGCAAGCACGCTCATAGCGCAAGGGCGGACTTGAGCAAGGGAGACCGGCTAGCAGTAGCCAACCCCTTGTCGGGTTTCAGTATCTACTCGCTGAAATCCGGAGATCTCGTGCGCGCATTCGGTCACGAAGTTGGGCAAAAGCGTGCTCCAGCAGTCAAATTCATCGAGTCGGACAAAGCCATTGTTGGAGGAAGTACGGTGGGCGAAGTGAACGTTTGGGATATTGAGACAGGTCGCAAGATTCAGACCCTATCACATGCGGGTGCGTCTTACAATCTAGGAGGGTTCCTCGTTTGACTTCAACTGTCCTTGACCATTCAGGCCACCGCCTTATATTATCCCTCGATGTTCGTTGATGCGTGCTCAGCGTCGACTGTATGCTGACGTGTGCGTATTAGGCTCACTATGACTGTTTGCAAGGGCAACATCTCATTGCCACGGCTCCTTGCGAGGAGCATCCCTGCACGATCTTCTTATGGTCAAAGAAAGCTTTGAGTATGCGCATTTATCGTTGTGCCACTGAAAACGGTCTGACCGCCAGGTTTAGACGTCTCCTCTGTCGGCGGAACTCCAGTTAGCAAAGTAGATATCCGCGAAACTATCAAACATGTTGCGCGACTAATTCGACTCGGCGCAGACTTGGATAATGCTGACATTCATTCTGGTGATGCTTCTTACTTTGGGCTTGTCAACGCTACAGTCGGTGAGTCCACGTGCACGTTGACTACCTCAGAACTGCTGAAGTTACCAGTATTTACAGGCACTAGGCATCCTCAACTCAAGTCACGTCGGCCTTACTCTCCCGGATGCAGCTCACTAATTACGATCATTTGTAATTATACAGCAGGATACGGGATAGCGCCAATTCATAAGAAGACCGATGAGAGTGATCATCACTATCGTGGTTGCCTCAGAACGCCATCGCGGCCCCTTCATGAGCCTCGTCTCCGAATATACGGCACTGACTGTGCCTTTGAGGGTCGCCATTACTGACAACACCGCGAGAGTGAGTGCGCAGCAATATGGATCGTCCGAAAAGGATGCTGGGAAAGATGTGCGTGCTATCAGCATGGATGCCGTAGCAGTCATCCTCCACAGGTGCATAAGACAGCTTGAGAGCGATGCTTGTCGTCGTCGCCAGCGCTGAGGCCAGGACGCGGAGTGCGATGTGGAGGGAGGCAATTGGAGAGCGACGATGCCGACAACATACCGTCAACCATGGAACACGCGCTCGAGTCATGCACGCCGTCAGCTCGCAAGGAGACGCGTCGATCGAACACACTGTCCTCGCGATGCTTGCAATGAAACCACTGGAGGCTGCTCGACAGAGTCGCAAGAGCAGTCCGAAAATTGGGCGAAGACCAGGCGCAAAGTTGATTGGAGCGGTGAGGTGAGCCAAAGCGATGCGATCTCAGGTTGGCGTCTCAGTCAACGCAAGGAAGCGGTCGAGCAATGGCTTGGGACTCACTCAAAATATTTGCACGTGAGTGTGCAGAGAAGACGACAACGTGCATGCCACGCCAGCAGAGCAGTACTAAGTAGCGTAGAGCAGGCTGCAAAGGAAAGTGGTGAAAATGGCGATGCCGCTCAGCGGTCGTCAGAGGCAACCATCGGGGTTGACGAGAGCATGGCGAGGACATGAAACATTGCTTGCGTCACCGCGCGGCAGGGTCCGGTCCAAGAGTAACTTGAACTTAGGAGCTATACCTCCATGGCGCGTAAGCAGATCGTCATTGGACGATGGTAGAGAACTCACCTGCGAAGCCCTCGCAGCTGCGGTCGGCTCATGAAGCGGACGTCGTACTGAACAGACAGAGCACCAATTCAAGCTCTGTTGACCGGGGTGTGGTGTGACGTGACGTTGAGTCCAGAGAGATGGCGGATCGACCCATCAATACCTATTGAGCACAACCATCGACACAGAATGGGAGAACTCGAGCATCAGGTAAGCCTCGCATGAGGCGGCACCCCGGTGAAGGCGGCGATAAGGCTGAGAGCTGTCTGGCGGGACGCGGCGTGAAGCCGACCGTCGCCGAACAACTTGGAGATGGACTCACCTGTTAGGATGGTGCTATCCCAGGATGACTCGAGGACAGTATGTAGAAACCATGGTGTGATCGATAATGAACGGAGAGTGATGGGGAGAGAGCTTCTTGGCGCGGTGAGGTAC
Source organism: Cerioporus squamosus (assembly GCA_022592435.1). Lineage (NCBI taxonomy): Eukaryota > Fungi > Basidiomycota > Agaricomycetes > Polyporales > Polyporaceae > Cerioporus > Cerioporus squamosus. The sequence goes on along the minus strand of JABYQS010000226.1, from coordinate 14,101 downwards.
GTTGCGAAGCTGGTGTGAGCGACGTGTCATAGAACGCCAATGACGAACTCACTTGTGCGCTGCCACGAGGTAACTATCGCCGTTGAAAAGAAGCGTCCAGTAGCCCTACGCCCGTTTGCAATGCAGCAGTCGACGCCAGAGCTATCTGTTGTCAAACAGTCAGAGAACGCAGCGTGAAGTGAAGTGTCGTCAAGCGCATTGGACATCCCTTCAGAAGCCCTTGAGAGATACCAATATCACTCGTGAAGCCATTGTACTTGAAGTAAGATGATGGCGTCATTGGGCCGATGGGATGATAGCTTTGCGGGAGAGTCTGGCGGCGGCGCTGAGCAGCGAAGGGCTGTCGTCGAGCGGATGATTGAGCATGGCTAAGATTGAAACCAGGCTACCAAACGCGAGACGTGCTTACCCTTCTACCTCTTGTGGATCAAGCAAAATATGAACATCCTCCTCACATACTCCTGGAAGTCGGCGTGCATCTTCCTGAAAGAATCGGGATCGCTTCGCGGTGTCATTGCCACAGAGCGCGGAGAAGTGCCAGATGCACTGGAGAACCAACAAACAGACTAGGAGCGCCAGGGATTGTATGTGTCACTGCATCTGTCTTAGTCTATGGTGTCGTCGTGTGGGTGACTGGCGCTTAGCGCTACGTCACTGATCAATGGTACATACTATACTAGCGCGGTTCACACAGTTCGAGGGTTCAAACGTTCAGGAACGTTATATGAGATACAGCGGTAATATATACTATGACACACCATTTAACTAGGTCGTCGTGCGTTGAAATCACTGGCATCACGGTGTCCGTCGTCAGGTTCTACGTGCTGTGGCCACAACAGCTATGATTTCAGAACGACTTCCCTGAACAATTCCTCGAAGTCGTCGTCAAGGAGGTCGGAGAACTGCTCCCGCTGGGCGTGCGGGACAGTTATATGGTGCTTGTCAGTTCTTTTCGTACCCGTCTCAGTAGGCGCCTCGTACGAAGTCAGGCTTTTAGTTGACACTCACATGTGCGCGAACACGCCAATCAGCTTACAGAACCGCCGGTGCCGAGCAGTGCAGTCCACAATAGGACACCTGTAGCCAGTCCTATCCGACGTGTCAGGGGATTTCCTCCGCAGTTGCTTCCGTCGTTCATAATCCTCTTGGGCGCGCGGAGTCTCCCGTTGCCGCTTGTTTTTCTTCTGGGTCCTCGTCGAAGCAACAATGGGTGGTCGATCTTCCGCCTGTTCGGCATGATAGGCCAGCGAGTTCCAAGCGTCCCAAAGGACCGTTTCGAATGGAAGGACTTCTGACATCCTCTCACGACGGAAATCGGCGGACACCTTTGCGCTCTCAACGACACCCTCAACACAGAGGAAGTCGCAAGCAACCTTGATGCATGCTTGAACGTTACTGACCTGATGCCAGACCCGCTTAGTTGAGCAGAAAGGATGGTCGTGTCACTAGGCATCTCACCTGGTGCGCCGCTCCCGCCGGGATAAATACCGCGTCTCCTAAACGTTGTCGTATCTTATACGGGCGAATGCCCAGAGCGCGGAGGTCGATCAACATCGCTTCGTTGACATAGGTCTGCTGCGCATGCACCGGATCGCCGAGGGCCTCGTCTGGACTGCGTTTAGAACACAGATACGCACGTAGCCCCTCCAGGTCGTGTGGTTCGAATACCAACCACTCAGCCGCTGGAAGTTCAGGATCCCCAGAAGCCCAAGCGAGTATGTTGATGGCACATGTAACGTCGATATGGAGGCGAGTAGAGCCCTCCTGAGGAGTATCCGGTGTTGCAATGTAAACCTTCGGTCCTGTTTTCCCGCTGAGTTGCCAGAACACCAGACACAACGAGCAGCGGATACGCACCTACGTCTGGCTTCAGAGACTTAAAGGGGTGCGGCGGTATGGCGTAATGTGCGATGAGATTGCGGACGCCATCGTGCCGTGTATATGACGGCATAGGCACTGATTGCATGAAGGCGTTGTAATTTTGCTTGAAGTCGCGTTCGAAAGAAGTTGACGGCGGCCAGTCCTGATAGAATTCAGTCCTACTTCTGCCGTCAAGACGCGACGAGGGACGCACACCTTGAGTTTCACCGCAAACCCACGATCGGCATCAGTCTTGGTGAATTCTTGGAAAAACCGGGCCACAGAGACTTTTTCCGGAGGCTTCCCTCCGCTCTTGAACATTGTTACGTTCTGAGTTCCATGGGTACGCACGATCAATTCCGGGCTCCATGAACCCTGCATCGTGTGATGGAGTCCTCGCACGACCATGGGGACATCGAGGCGCCACAGAGAACGGAACAGTTGTTCTTGACCAGGTCGTATAACCGGGACCTCCCGCTGGTGTTTTGCGCACATATGGAACCTCGCGGTGTCATTCGTGGAAAAAGGTTCAACTCGTAGTTCATGTTGACGAGCAAGAACGGCGTCCACTTGCGACAGCGTTAACTCCACACAGCCCGCACCAAGTCTGGATACAGGTCGGAATTCGTGTCGTCCCTAGCAGGGCAAGTTAGCTGCAGCGACGAACACGAATGTCAAATCATAACTACATCATGAATTGATGTATCCCGGCATGCATGACCTATTTTCGCCCCGTGCTCGGCGTGACACAATCGACAGATCTCATATCCACACTGGGTGCAGAAAAACGAACACGACAATATGCTCGTCAAACAATGATCTGTATTTAATTCAGTGAGTTTTCAGCAGATGTGGACCGTGAGTACGCACCACATATTAGTCGATACCTCAGATCCGACTGCCTGCGGATGAGGTCGGGTAGATTGTCATGGACGCGCATCTCCAGCAGCATAGGTCGTATTAAAGGAGCTAGTTCAATCTATAACAAGTTAAGTATACTCATACCCGGCGGAGACAACCAAGCATACCTGCAGCTGTGCGATCTCTGTGAGACTTGGGTATGCATGGAAGGTCGTTGGTGCCGCTGCCTTTTGTGCATCAGGGCTCTCCTGGGTGCTAAAGTCACTCTGCCATACACCCTTGGATACCTCCTGCAGTATCCTGAAGTCTGCAGTAGCTGTATGTCAGCCATCGAGACGGATACCTCGTGTAATCCAATTCGAACCTCGGAATCGGCAGTTCTCGCCAAGACCCTTCGAAAGGCCGCGACATACGAAGCACGGGGGACGACCATTAGTGTGCCTTTTGACGCATCTGGCACTCTGTATCGCCATCGCAGTTCCTAAGTAGATGAGATAGACCCAGGTGCAGAACCACACCAAATCGCAGGTCCCGTAGAGATGCCACGAATACAGGCGCTTATGACGCGGAAAAAGCCGCTCATCAGTGCAATACACATGCATTGATGCGTGGGTGGTAGGATAGGGACGTGATCCAGTAAATGTTCGTCCTTAGAGTACACATAAGATAGGGCACTCGAACTTTTGTATCGCGCACTTCGTGTCGGACTTATATATCTTCCGGAGCCGCCTCGAAGTCTCGTCCTCCTCCCCGTCCCGGATCCCGTCCTCCCCGCACCTTCCACAGCCGCGCATCCCTTACAGCCGATGGTAGCGCATGCTCCCTGTCAAACGTCATCTCCGCCAGCTCCTCCTCGAGCTGCCGCACCTACTCTTGAACACGTACATTCTCTTGCCTCTGTCTTTGCCGTCCCTTCACTCTTCATCTCCAGCGTCCTCATCCATGCACGCGTCGTTCCGAGTTATCCGGGATATTCGTGCTCCTCTTCATCCTCTCAATTGCCTCCGGCACTCATGACCTCGTCCGTCCGACTCTTCGAGACGGAGGTTCGAGACGGAGCTCACGCCAGTCTCGGGTGGAGACTTCTGAGATGAGGTTTCCAGAGTGGGCATCGAAAGGGGAAGTTGATTGAACAGGCTGGGAGGACTGTAGCACATTGCGCCACACCGGCATCGGCGAACACACCTCTGACAGCTCGATAGCAACTTGATGACGATCCTTGCTTCCTTGCGCCTGGGACCTTTGCTGACGACACATCATTCAAGGCGCGGATGCACTCCTCGACGTTTTCGTGGTCACGGTGATTCCACGGCGTCCTGGCGAGCGATACGTCGTCAGCACGGGAGCGACGAAAGTGAAACAATGATTGACGCTCATCTTCAACTACATAGATGTCGTATCCTGGGACCGTGAAGTCGAGCCCGAGATCCGCCACATGGACGTAAACAATGTCAGCCGCAGGAACTTGAGCACGTAAAGGAGGACATCACCTTCTTGTTGCTCTCGGTATCGGCTCTAGTAGACTCTGAACCTTCGACAAGGTGCCCGCTGGCTCAGGGGCAATACGTTGCGAAAGGAGTCAGCACCTGGAATGCAAGAAGCAATTCCCACTTACCAAGTATGCGCTTCCGCGTCGCAAGCGTCGTGCGCTCGCTCTCCTGCGCGTTGAGCATCTGCGATACCCTGAGCACTCGCAGGAGCTTGGCATGCGGCACATCCTCGATCAACGAGGACAGCAATGGGCTGGCAACCAATTGCTCCATCCCATCTAACCTGCGCGTACCTCAGCCAGCGCGTGTCCTGTAACAGCAACGAAGAAACCACCTACCATCGCCAAAAGCAAGCGGGCCGGGCGCCGGACGCTATCGACCCCTTGCTAAACTATGCCGGAAGCATGGCGAGCCGGACGAGCGATGTGTGCGCATCTCATGCTGGTGGATCGATATATCAGTCGCGAGGACCAACGGAAACTTGGTTTCGTCCATGAAGAACTCCATAAGCCAATGATGAGGCTAGCCTTGAGCGCTGCAGCATATGAGCTCTTCGAAGTTGACGTGCGCGATATCGCAGCAATCACCGATCCCTACCAGGGGTAAGGATGGGAGTACTGGCCGGTCACCTCGACCTTGGATCCATCCATAGGAGAAGTTAGCCTCAACGAAGTAGCTGCTAGCATGATGTCCATACCTTTAGCTTCGTCTGAAGAGACCTTCATCGTGAACATGCCAGAGGTTGGAGGGGAGCCAAAAGGTACGAATGCGATTATACATTCAAATACTCGCAACCTCACGCATGATAGTAAGACGTACTGGCGCTAGCGCTCTGGGGGCTGCTTTCGCGACCCGCGGACTCGACACCAACGAATCAATCTTCGGCATCTCCTAAGCCTTCACACCAGTAGGGAGAGCATAGCCGTGGCATGTGGAGATAGGCTGTATGGGAGCAGTGAGGACAGCGGGGGCGACCATGAAGAGAGAGATCCTGAAGTCAAGGGAGCAGCTTTCGTGGACGGAGCTTAAATGATCGTACTCACCCCGTCAACCAGGTCCACCGTACTGCGCTGATCCATGTGCTCGTCCCTATCAGAAGTTGCAGCGACATCCGCGTCGAAGTTTTCCTCGCCAGCCGTGCCATCGCCTCCGGCTTCCCGTCTCACTTTGAAACTTGGTACCTCGTCTTCTGATAACACCGTGACGCATGTGAGATAGATGGGAATCTCCAAGTCGACGGGAGGTCGACAGGTTCGCAGCCTCACGTGTGCACTTTCATTGGCCAGGAGAGTTCATCGCAAAGGAGCTGGTGAGTCGCATCTGCGTCACAGCGCTGCAGGGGTCGTAAGTTCGGCTACAGGTAGCTACAGGTTACTTATGAGAGCGTACCTAGTTTCCGAGAGCAGACGCGTGTTGTGCAGTAGTTCGGACTGCAAAGTGGAGGGTGTCGCACGTGGGGTCAACTGGTAAGGGCGGCGGCAAGGGGATATGATGAAGGGGGAGACAGCGGAGAAGAAACTGTGCTGGGAAGAATAGCAACGCAGAGGGCGTGGTATTTGCGGGATGTGACGAGCTACGTTGAATGTCGCTGGTCTGCGAGAGGTACCAGGACTTTCTTTAATCCCCAGTCGCAGCTCCCCCAACCGGTGGCTCCGATCCGTCATAGCAGAAGCAGTGAATTTGAGGGTACATTGACGGGTGACGGCATATAGCTCATCGCAGCATGCGCCAGCGAGACAGGAAGTGGTCAGGGAGGAAGACAAGTGGGCTCAAGCGCTCGTGCGTTGTGACCCGGGCCGTAGTAAGAACCCGATCTATGAAATTCAAGTTGTCGCAGTAAGTACTCAGCTCGACGGTCTCACTACTTAGTACTGCTCAGCATGCCAGTGTATTTACTAAAAAGACTTATTTCACTTCACTACTTACACCCGTCGCCACTTGACGAGTCACCTCAGCTATCGTACGAGGATCCGCGACTGTCCGCGAACCCCTTAAAGCCTCATCATCGGGCTTCCATGTATGAAATATAGCTGCAGGTCCATTTGAGCGGTGTGGTCGAGAGGAGATTTCGCAACTTACCGGTTGAGGAGCTCAGCCATCGACCGTGCTGCCGAAACGGATATATCGGAGACGATGTCACAAATGGAGCCCACGACTTCCTGTACAAGATTACTCTGGTTCAATCAATCAGCTCACGCAATCAGAAAATGATGGAACGAAGAACACACCTTGTGGCTGCGCACAGTTTGGAGGGCATCGCGGGATTGTCCAGTGTGTGTGTGTCGGAAGATGGCGATGGAAAGAGATGCGAGACCCATAATGAATGCTATGAGAGCTACAGTTTGTAGAAGAGCCAGGAGGCAGCAGACAAGAGTGCAAGGTACTCACCGGCTGTGCCAAATGGTTTCTGCGCAGCAGCGATCGTAGATCGAGGAGAGCGGACCATCAACCCTGAGGATTCAGTCTCGACTGCAACGTCGACCTTGCGGATTGGACTTCGTAGACGCCAGATTCGAACGAGGGTGTCAATGCCTTGTTCTGAGGACCCGGTGGCGAGAAGGGAGGTTCCCGCGTTGTCCTGGTAAGAGGCCTGTTCAGAGCTCAGTTAAGTCAGAAGTCCGGGAAGCACATGGAACCGGATACACTCACTAGGGCTTGAATCACCTCATCTACGCCAGAGCATCAGTATTCCCTACATTTATAGGTGAACGTCGAAACTCTACCATTGTGACATAGCTCCTGGATCTCTTGCCCCGTCTGAAGGTCGACCAAGCTGACTTGCCCGCAAGAAGTCCCCGTGAACAATTTCGCTCCATCCTCGACGAAAATGACGGGCAGGGGCAAATTGAGTCGCGTATCCGCTCGGTATGCACGCACCCATGAATGGTCGCTCGTCCTATAGAGGTCGAACCCATCGTACAGGTTTGAAACGGCAAAGAAGCTCTCATCGGGGCTTAAAGTGAGTCGTCCACTAAGCCATTAGAAGTTAGATCGTACCGAACCTTTGGCAATGGGAGCTAGGTGAACAACCTACACTCTAGTCGAGATGTGCCACACATATGTCTGCATTTGGAACTCCCAACAGCTACAGTCATCGGTCAGAGGACAAGTTGCGGATTGAAGTAGCATGATAGGCGACATACTATATCCCGTCTTCAAGGTAACCTACCAGCAGGCTATTTCCGGACTTCACGAATTGGGCTGAGCGCGGTTTGAGGCACTTCTCAGCGTCGTCGGCATACCGATTCTCAGATACGGTAGGAACTACGAAGGGACATCAATTGAGAACGGCGGGCGGATGGAAGAGACTCTTGGCTGGCGCACCAACTGTCGCACGGCGACCCCCGGGCACACCGCTAGCCTCAAAGGGACTGGGTAATACTTTACGCCCCATCTTGTCTAGCTCCTCTAAGATTAGCGCTGTGGATGCTGAGGGTAACGGAGTACGTACGACTTCGGACGCGCGTCCATATCTCGACTTCCGGGCCAACACATATTGCTAAGCGTCGCGCTGAGTAGTCCATGGAGATATGCTCAACCACACCCCCGTCAGTCCGAGGGATGTAGCCTGCCGTCAGCTCATCCTGTACCAGGTGAGTGCGATGAGAGACTATCAGCGGATGTCACGGTTCAGAGAAGCGAGATGCCCGAACTCACTGGCGTCACTTCGGCAGATGCCACTCGTCCATCTGCGAATCCGGCGTAGAGCTCATTGGTCCACAATAACGCAGTTACTGGGCTCTTGCCGTCTAGCTTGTGGGCCTGTCGTCCTCCGGCAACTTCCCATACGATGATAAAACCATCATCGGCACCACTTGCAAGATACTTCCCGTCCGGAGAGAACGCTACAGCGTTGATTGATGCGGCATGACCCGCAAGAGTTGATTCCACAGAGTACATTGCCACAAGCATAGGGATGAAGAGTTCGACAGTGGTGGAAGAAAGGAAGGTGCAGCCTACACGTTGCTTCCATGCGGTAGGAGCCCTCTTGACCTTCGTACGGATCCGGACGGCTCGGGAAAATGTCGTCAATTTGATCAACGGTCTCCCTAGATAAACTCCTTATTGCAACTCTTTAGAATGATAGTACAGATATGTGCGCAGACTCCGGTAGTCCGGAGGTAACTGCGATCATATAGCGTCAAAGATACACGAACGCCCCCGCCTCCACGAGAGATAGCTACATATTATCATGAACTAGAGGGTTAGAGTACTCAGCTATGCAGCACCTAGTGAGGTCGCGGACATGATACTTACTGTGCTTCTTAAATTTGGTCTTGTACGTGGACTCTAAGACCCATGAAGGCAACAGCCATGACTCTGTCAGCACCAGGCGCCTGCCGTCCGAGGGGCGCTTGTAGCCTAGATAGGTCTCCTGCCAGTGCGGCACACCATGAGCGTCGAGTGCTCGCAACCAGAGTTGCGGTTTAACGGGGGATGAATGATAGAACAGGTCACCGATACGAAGGCGGGAAGACGTCGTGATATCGGGTGGGTGTGGGATAGGATACTGTGACTTGGACTGATACCACGCTGTCCCGTCTTCGTATTCGTCGGTATTCAAGTGAACCCCGCTTCCACGAAAGAATCGGAAGCGGCGCACCAACACACCGCGGTCTAAAGACTTCATTCTTGTGAGCCAGCCAGCCACATAACAGAGGTCGATGCTTACGTCAGAACTTGCCCCCAACGCTGATGTCAACGAAGACGTCGCGTAAGGAGGTTCCTCTGCAGATCTGCTCTCCCGCTGCTGGCCTCGAAGGGATGACGACCCCGCGTTTGGCTGCTCCTCGACAAACCGGACTGCACGAGACTCACTTGTCTGTGGCTGGCTAGACACAGACTCCTCCCTTGCGAGCGATTCCAGCCGGTCGGGTGTGTGTGTTCGTGGAGTTGGCCCTCTTGACGTTGGCGCAGCTCTCATATTCTGTTCTGCCATGGGCGACTTGCCGCTATAAATGAGGAAGAGGATGAGCTATGTTTTCGCGTTTCAGAGAGTAACCAGTAATACGTACCGTTGGGCAGGCTTCACGCCTGATCGATCGAACACACGGAAGATGACGGGGGTAGACCGACGTATATCGGGGTGGACAGGAGCATTATAGACAAGACGTGTTGTCTCGAGAGCGCGGACAGCCGTACTGGAGGAGAATGCAAAATCCGAGGGCAATTCTTGGGTCGAGTTACTGTGTTGGAACCTGGTGAAAGCAACCCGGTATAAGATATACACAGCAATCGCCAGCAGAGCCGTCAGCAGAGTCCCTGTGAAGGAAGGGGCAAGTGCGCAAGTCAGGATAATAGACATGAACTGAGATACTCTGATAGAGAGTTGTCGTACGCGTCGTTTATCACCCATGGGACATGGCCACCAGAGGCACCCGCTCTCGCCATGAGGCCGGCACTAATCTGAGTCATCGCGATGGCGATATCAGCGATAACACGCGAGCGCGAGGCCGGCTGTCGAAAATGAATGCTTAAGCTTGCATACGAATGTTTAATTGAGTCGAGCACTTACATCACACGCGCTTCCAGAGCTCGTCGCGCAACGGTAAATAGTCATCTCAAGCCTTTTAGAGGAGCTACAGGAGCCTGTCGATGAAGAAATTCGAATGTATGTCGGGTTAGCACTAAGCACACCGCGTCCACCCCCGAGTGTTTCCGATGCCTCTGTTCTGTTAGACGGCAATGCAATGCTCACAAACTGTTCGTCTGAATAATGTGAGCCTTGCCTAGAACTCTTAGAACCCTACGAAAACAGGCGAGACGCAGAGTGGGCGAGAGACGCCGCCTCCGCCTCATCTAGATCTCCGCGTGGCGGCGAGTCTCTATCGTGATGGCGACTGCAGTACGCGTCTGAGGGCATCGATGACGTGCAGCGGCCGCGATGAAAGGAAGGTGGGCGAGGGACATGAGAGCGAGTGTGTGGGGCCCTCGTGTCCTGCTCGTGGACAACAACGGAACGCGGCTGGTACTCTCGGTAGCGAGCAGGTCACCATGGACAAAACTATGTCGCCTTCTCTCAAGTCTCCGGCGTCGAAAGGATTTTTGTAGACATGGGCGCGTGCGGGGAGGGTTGTGAGTGGATGAGGAGGACGGCGTGGGGATAGGCAGTTGTGAGGCGGAGACGGACGAGACCACGCTGACGCAACGACTCCGCCGCCGAAAGTGTCGGACAGCTGTTGATGAATCCCGTGACCGTCGCCTTCCAGCCGGGGAGAAGACTGCCGTCGTCCATGCGCTGGTCCGAGTTCGGGTGGGCGGCCAGCCTGCGGAACTCGAGGGATTCGTGCTTGTCAAGCTCACGGACCGGCTCGAGGTTGATGAAGTTGTCGAAGCTATCGATCAAGTCCCGCAACGTCTTGTAGTCCTCCTCGATGAGCAAGCTGTTGTAGACATCGTGGACAGCCTCGATGTTGAGCTACAGTCAGGCAAGTCAGCTGCTGGTCCGAGTCATTCGTGTGCGGACAGAAGGAACGGACGTGTTGCACCGCGATGAGGTATGACCGGATAAGGAGTTCTGCTGAACATCCGCACGACATGCCCATGATCAATAAGGATGGTCATGACCGAAGGCAAATCCGTGAGCAACGCTGGCTGCTCCTGCAGGTATAACGTGAGCGCCTTGTGGTAGCTGTACAGAGTAGTCAGTAACTGTCCCCGAAAGCACAAAGTGAAACATACATCTCGACGTGGGTCCGCCGCTCAATCATCGTAAGCGCCACATTGTTGAACTCATCGTACTTGATATAAAGTAAGACGAGTTCGAGCCACAGAGGTGCGCACGCTCAGCGGCCTTGATGAACGTTGATGCGAGAGACGAAGAGCTTGAGATGCTTCATGTTTGTGATCGTGTCAACGCATCACTCAACCGGCGAGACTTTGCATACTTACGCTTCGCCGGACGACTTTGGCTGTAGAGGATGGTAAAGTCCGTGAAGATACCCATATGGACAGACAGTCAAGGAGAAGCACACAAGAGTACATACGTGTGCGCGCTCTAAGCTCCAACCGGCCTCAAGAAGGGACAGGACCTCGTCAAAGTCTTCGCGACGCTCATATGATTATATGGTTGAACGAGAGCCGGAAGCTCTTCCTGCATGACATATTAGTGACCACTCTTAAGTGTTGCACGTTTGACTTACAGCATGGAAGATGATGTTGAGATCGCAAATCAGAACCTAGAGACGGGAGGTCTCAGATACCCTAGCCTCGAGCGATGAGCGGATGGGGGAGCGCAGATTTGTGCGCGATGATGTGAGATGGGCCTGGAGAGAAGGGCGCAGGGGGAGGGGTGGGGCAACGTAAACGAGCGCAAGAGCAACGGGGAGAGTGGACGTAGCGCAGAAGTAATAAGCTCAGATCAAGGAGCTGAATGTGACAGCTTCCGGCGTTCAGTTCGTAGCAGTGATCTACCCGTAGCACGTTCGCCCTGTCCAGTCTGGATTTGCGAGCCCTCCACTACATGGGAACGTTATGAGCATGATGATGCGAGGTACAATCTTCTTTGCCTCGGTGTACAATCATATGTCTACAATTACCTCTGTTTGTCCTGGCCGATGAGCATGTATTGTTTCTCCGACGTCTGCTTGCTACCGTTACCCCGCCCAGTACATTCGCGCGAGGGCCCTGCGATGGGCTCTTCGGCCTCGCCATCTTCTTCTTCGCTCTCTGTGTATCGAGAAGGACCTGCCGCAGGCGAATCCGGTTCACTGCGGCGAGGTCCTGAATTTGTCAGTGAGTGAGGATGCTCTCTACAATAGAGACGATCACATACGTTTCGACCCTAACTTCTTGGCCAATTCTCTTCTAGCGGCGGCGCTGGCGGTAGTCATTGTTCGGAGCTTGCTTGGTTTCTGCGGCGTGGAGTTGCGCGCATTGTCCTTCGCAGACAGCCCCCCCCGACTGGGCCCACATGACATGCGCGCGGTGGGTTTCGGGGGTTTCGGAGGCATCGTGGGCTGTGCGGGCTCTTTGATCGCCTTCGTCGTCGTCGTCGGCGGCGGCACGCACAGCATCATGAGCTGCGCCATCGACATAGGGGCCCGGGGTGGCACAGGAGTCTCGTACCACCACCGCGCACCCGGATTCCAGACGGATTCCTCCACGGGCTCGACCTTGATGCGAATCTCCTCGGCTCTGTCCGAAGCCTTGCCACCCTCCGCTAGCGGGTGTCAAAAGATGTCAAAGTGTCAGCTCGCAGGGACGCATCGGACTACCAGACAGTCGGACTTACTGTCTGTGTTCCTCAGATCATTCGCAGGCTGCTCGCGAGGAGTGGACTCAGAGGGCGGCATTGAAGGATAAAATGCTGAGACGCACAACGTTCGGCAGCCGGACCACTCCGTGTCGCATATATACATATCGGTCTTGTGGGTGCACGGCGGCCCGGGGCTTCCAGGGTCAGCTTGCCGCAGCACGGCCTGCATGCGGGCAATATTCAATCTTACTACGCGATGTCAAAGACATCCGTTCTGGCGAGACATATGTCGAACGTTCCGGCAGTGGCCTACTCGCCCGAGCTTGCCCACAAATAGTGTCGCGATCCCTTCTTGTGCTCGGAGATTGTCCGCTTGGCAGGTGTGCACTCAAGGCGCGTGCTGGCATAGTGCTGCCAAAACACTCCAAATCACTTGCCGCAGCTAGAAGCTCTGTTGGTAGCACAGTGACAGAAGTGTCCGTTAGGGCGGATGCTTACCCTTTCAAGTTCGAACCTTGACGGCATCTTCAGCGACATCTGACAATCGATGAACTAGCAGGTCTTCACCCGCTGCTCCGCCTGTGTGATCCTCTCGTCAGTCATTCTTTGTATTGCATTCGAACTGGACGCGTGACATACTGCGGTCGGAAGTGGCGAGAGCCCTGGTTGGAAAGACAGTGGCAATCGCGCGGACGATGCCCGCTTTGCGCATGTGTTGAGTCCGCTCTGCTCGAGATGAGTCTGTCCGGACGTCATAGTATGTAATGTATAGAACTGTTCGCTCACCCAGGCACCAGCATCGAAGAAGCGAGGGGGAACGCGCGCGGCACGGGGAGAATCGTCGCGAGGTGATTCGTCCCAGAGGCGACAGTTATGCAGCGGTGACACCTAAGGCGAACGCCAGTCAACGGCCGTGACACCTTCGCAACTGGGCACTTACATTATCTGGAAGTTACAGATCGGCGCAAGAACAAATGCGCACCCACTTGCACTGAACGTCGTAGCGTCCCGTACTTGCCTGCCGCCCGACCAGGCATCTTCCTCGCGTATTCTCCCTGTCATGATCCACCCCTACAAACATGGTCAGTGCAGACAAGATTGGACGACGATACACGTTGAATATTACAGGCGTATGATATGGATATTACATCGGGGGAGATACAGACTTATTCGTGATCGGGGGTACAGGCAGACGCGAATAATGTTTTACAAATGTACGCACGTAAAATTCTACCGCCTCCCCTGGACGCGTTTAAAGTCCACCAAGTCCGCTTCTGCCGACCCCGCGCGGACAACTTCCTCTGGACAGTCGGGCCACCATGCCAAGACTCGCGAAAACGTTCTGAGCGTCCACAACGTCAGGTCGGGCGGCGGCCCTCCACCCATCGGCTCGGTCCACCGGAAGATATCTTTGTGCTCGCCGTCAGACGGGATGACCGTTACCGCAGAACTCAGGGAACCCCAGATGCCAGAAACGAAAGCCTCCCGTTCCCACCGGTGGATCTCCAGCCAACTCGATTTGTGCACAAGGAGCGTGTCCAGCGCCATGACTTCAGCTCTGAAGTTAATCTCGTGCGACTCCCATAAGAGGCGGTGTCGCAGGGAGGAGTGCCGCGCGACCTGCGCGATGTCTAAGGTCTCTTCGCCCCAGAGCACTGACTCATCTGCGCGGTACGAACGGAGCTGCGCGACT